>BQNB010140678.1:7500-17382 GCA_026074375.1 Tanacetum coccineum | reverse complement strand
GGTTAAGCATGGGTGACCCGGTTCGTCATTAGCGAATCTCAGCCGCCCATTTGCCCCATGGTCTTTGCCTAACATGACGATACTTTTTACCATTTTTAATACCATTATTTACCACCTTTGTATTAACGGTGGTGACATCATTTTTTACTCTTTTTCTTTTGCAATAGCCTTCGTCGTCGGACGAGTCGGTAGAGTAGTGGTTAGTGAGTGAGATTCTGGCAACGCGTGGTGTACACGCGCCGGAGATGGTTGTGTGGGTTTTGTGTTTACTGAACTTGATAGAATCCAACATTCTTATAAAAAAAATACAAAATGTTGTTTTTTGCATTTGGTTTTGAAGGTTTGGGAGATGTTTATATAAAAAAAACACAGTGGGTGTTGCTAATTTTAGTGAGACAAAAGTGTGTTTTTAGTGTGTGTGTGTGTGTGTGTGTGTTTGAAGTGGCATGAAGAGTGAAGAGGGTAAGGATGCACCCAACATTCTTTTTTGGAGGGAGAGCATGTCTGTAGTGACACTCCTTATTACCATTTGGACAAACCCAGAACAAACCATATTGCTTTTTCTCCACTGCGTCGCGGAAATATTTGCAAACCTAATAGCAAAAACTGAGTCAAATGAAAATTTGCTAGAGCTGTTGCCAATGAAAACCAAGCAACGTACTATAAATAAGCATATATTCAGTGACAACACGGCTTCATTTATAAAGATACAAATATAGAAATGTCGAGATGCATTTGGGCGATAACCATCATATTCAAATTGCCATGGAATTTTCTCTTAGGACTAAACACATAGCTAAAAGGTATTCTATTTTTATATGTAAGCACTTATAAATGAAATTACAGCTATGCCCGTAAGACAGTAACACACTTTTATAGCAGTGTTGTATCTCAGATCCATATTATTCAGCATGGTTCACGAATTAGAGTGACTTGCGTTTTTAAATAGTGCTTATGTGCTTAGTATTAGAGGAATTAGAATAGATAGCGAGACAAAGAGGGAGCTGCGGCTTTCAAAGTGTTTTTGATATGCTTTTGATTCGTTGTCTGACCTTTCGTGAGTCAATAGTTTTACTATGGCTTGCTATTAACCTTAGGAGAGGAACGTGGAAGAAGAAGGTACAGAGAAGTGGCAATAATGGTTGTAATATTAGATCTCTTGAGCTTAAATTTTCCTGAAATACAGAGTCATGATGGACGAATTTCTCTTCTCCACTGAAGACTTGCAGAGTGTCCACGCTAAAATGTGTCTATTTCTGTCTGTGTAAATTTGTATGTTTATTGCTTTCATGAGACTTGAACAAAAAAAAAGAGGATGGAGGAGGGCAATACTTGCACATCTCATTTTTATTGCTCTTTGTTTGTCTTTTTTTTGTGAGAGAGACTCTCTGATTTCATTTGGCGGATGAGTTAACCAAGAGAGTAGATGTTTTAGAAGTGTGTCGCTTCATAGGTGAATAAAGTTATAGTTTGAGAGAAGTTTAAATGCGACAAATGGGGCACGATCAGCTCGATTAACTCATCCCCCGGTTTGGCAAATTATGATCCCTTGTTTTCACAGCAATTTCATTTGTATAACGATTGATTTATGTTTCATTGATGTGTAATTATTCCTTCGGTCTATTAAGATGTGTGATAGCGGTTATAGGCTTCGCTCCGTTCGTCCCTATATCCTTGTTTGACGGATAACTCGAGGGGTGTAATTTGAATTGTTGTTCTAATTGATTTTATTCAGGAATTCGTGTGTTTTAGGGTTTTATCCTTTTCTTTTCGTGATAGTTTTTTGATTTGTTTTGACTCTCTTAAATCCAAGATGACTGGTGGGCACTATGAACAATACCAGGGTCTGTTTTCCTCAAATGGAGATTTTACCAAGAAAAGATTACATTCGGTTATTTAAATGATATTTTCGGGATTATTGTCAATTCTTCGTGATCTGTATGGAACTAGATATAGCGTATATTGGGAACGTGAGAAGTATGTTTTTTCGAATAAAATAGTTAAGACAGGGAAGAGATTTGATTTGTCCAGATTTTCATTAAGGTCTTTTAATCTCGATAGAGTAGGTGGAGGCTATTTGTGTGTGCACTTGTATGGATTGGGAGTTATCTTTGTTTGACGCCAAATCAGGTTAGGTATGTAAGCCTCAAAAACCACTTTGAATCCAAATACTAATATCCTCGTGGAAAATATGGTTCGAAGAAGGATGCGAACCTCATAAGGAATGGCTAAACGGTGTTTATCAGAAATAAGGGAGCGATGTGACTTTTATGTTTCAGTTGTTATAATTGGGGTAACTCCTGTTGTGTTCCAAACCTGGAAAGCTCGGTGTCATGAGTATGAGCTGCCTGCGCTCTGGTGTTAGGTGTGGAGTGTGTTGTGGATGAGGTGATTTTGTTAATTGTGCGTATGTGGGGAGAGTCAAGTCTTTGATTCCAATGACCAACGTATATAACCCTCTGTCTCGTGGACGATGCGAGTGTCGGGAAGTTACATTGTCCTATTTGGGGCTTGTGGGTTTGTTTGAAGGTGTAAATCTTGATACAAAAGAATCGCTGGTAAATCATGTTGTGGATCAATTCTTGGTTTAAGTATAACACGGAAGTTATCAGGGGACTTTGTCAGTGATGAACGAGTAGTGTGGTTAAATATTGAGGGAGTCCCACTTTTTGCTTGGTCCTCGCAAATCGTGTGTAAAATCAGTAATAAATGGGAGTACGTGCTAAACATTGATGATACTTCATATGAGACTTCATTTGGACGTAAGCGTTCTGTGCATTTTAACTAACACATCGGTTTGTCCATTTCTTGAATCTTTTAATAGATTATTGTGTAATGAGGTAAAAAAAACTAGGTTGTCATATGGTGCGCGCATAAGAGCTGTCGTACTGTGAATCCTTCGTTTTGATATTCTTAAGAACTGGGCATTGATTCCCGTGGATGACGAAATTTATTCAAGATGTAGGATCTAAAGAAAATAAGTTTAACCGTAATGAGAGAAGGAGCGAGGGTGCGTTCTAAATAATAGGTGAATCGAAGTAGTTGCTGAAAGATTTTGTATGGGAAAAATCTTCTCAGTTCGAATGGAAACACAGTTGTTACACGTGGATAGGAAATTATCTGAGCTGATCCGTTTGGAATGTAATGATCTATTAGTGTTCATAAATAAAAAGATCTGTAGAGGAGAATTTGAACCCGAGTCCGTCATCTGTACTAACCCCTGGGGTTCTCACCTGTGCGGATTTTGGAATTCACAGTGACAAGGAATTGAATAAGAGCAGTTTTCACATCGAGATAAGTGGCTACAGTTAATGTGAACAGTGGTCTCAAGAGGGCCAATGAGAAGATGTTGCGCTTTAACTTGTGTGGGGAAGTCGGGGGAATATATAAAGGGGTATCTGTTTTGGAGTGCTCGATGAGAGGATTTCGTGTGGGGCTGAGGCTATGGGGTATTTCGTATGGAGGGGGGTTTGAAAAATAGATTGAGCGAATGCCTGTCCTTAATTGCAAGGATGAGATGAGAGATGTCGTTAAGATGAATTTTATGTCGCGTCGGTAAATAGTGTCACAGGGTTGGTAGCAAGTCCGCAAAAGGAGTGGGTTAAAGGGAGTTATCTATATAATAATAAACTTAATTTTATGGCTAATGCAAGAAAAACGAGAGATAGGAGGAAGGTGTCGCATAAGGATGTGAAGTCTTTAGTGTCGGGGTAACTCGAATTTTATGACTACAGAGTTGTTTAGTGAAGCGGCTGGTAGATTGTCTAGGTGGAATTGCTATGTTATTTGTGTATGAGGAGCGTCTTTTTTCAGAACAGATTATGTTCGATTCGATTCGTTGTCGCCATTTAGTAGGGACGTAGGATCCGCTATAAACTGATTAGCTTCTGTTGCTGTATATTTATGCCCCGTAGAACCTGCTTATCGAAGTAGGTGTCTATGGGAATATTATATCGCTGATTTGTTGGGACGTTGGAATGGAGAGACTATTTTTATAGGCGCGAATATACGAAATGTGCGTTTACCCAATGTTGAATGACGAGGTTTCATGTTGCTGAATGTCTAATATTGCTAGACTTTTTTAATCAATTTCTTGATCTTGCTTCTGTTTGTAGTGGATATTAATATTGGTGGATACACGTTTACGGGGCACACACCCTTGTCGACGGAAAAAAGATGATGGTTAAGAGGTAGGTAGGTGTCCTTGGTTTCGGATGGTAGTCTTACTAATTTGTGCCCCTCCATCATCGGCGTTATGTTTGGGACCGGCTTCTTTCGGACCCTCCATCGTCTGATTTTGTTATTTGAAGTTAAAGGGATCTTTGGACGAGATTCCTTTGTACGCGTTCTATCATTCGTGGTTCTAAACTCGTTGGGTTTTATGATATGGTGGAACTGAGCTTGGCGCGCCTTGGGCAGTCGGACAACTAATAAAGTTGTTTTCGTTTTAAAGAAGAAGTATACAAGCGCTCAAATTCTATCAGTTTATCGGATTGTGGGTTAACGATAAGAAAATTCAGAGTGCAGGTTCCAAGAACACTATTGTTCTGAGCTTCGTGATATTGATAAACGTTTGGATCATAAATGGGCTCCAATTGATTCGTTGATTTGTCGTGAGGCGGGACAAGACTTATGATGGGAACTGATTTGATGATGAAGAAGGAGATTGGATGCTATGCGATTGGTGCTGTCCAGAAAGGCAAAGTCAGATGTGGCGATTGAAGGTGACGAAGAAACACAAGTATTTTCATGGAATCAATAACAGAAAACAGCGGTCTAATCTAGCCATCTGTGGTGTCGTTTGTTGATGGTTCGTGGTGCACAGAGTCCTATCTTGTGAAGAAAGCTTTTAAAGATCACTATGAAGCTCGTTTTAAGTAAATGCCCAAAAAGGCTAGATTGAAAACTCAGGTTAAGTTTCTGCACCTTTCGAATCTGGTTATGTCTATCAGATCAGGTTGTCGACTTAGTGGTTATGAGTGTCTCCATGATGAGATTGATTTTGGTTGTGTGGCGATTTGAGTCAATAATGTCCCGGGACCTGGACGGGTACACGTTTTGAATTTCTTTAGAAATTTTGGAAGGTTTTGGTCGGATTTCTGTGTGAAGCAGTGAGCGCATTGTGTCTATTAAGACAGGGCTCGTGAGTCTGAGAAAGGTTGTAATCTCTGCTTTTATTAGCTTAATGCGGCAAGAAGTGCATAGATGGCAAAATTCGTCAGACGATTAGTCAGACCCGTATTGTTTGTACTTAGGTGTATTTATAGGTCGCTCACGCGTAAGACTGTGGCTAAGCGTTTGGCTACGCGCGCGCTGTATAGCAGCCTTGTGTGTCACAGCAAACAATCAATGAAAAATCCGGTTTGTTGCTAAAAGGACGATCTTGGAATGGGTGCGCCTGTTTCATGTCTTACGAAGTGCCTTGATTTGGTGTAAAAGGAAGAAAAGAAAGCGTTGTTTTTTAATAGTTGATTTTGCTAGGCATTGACTCGGTTCGTTGGGTGCTTTCTTGCTTGCGTCTTGAGGCTTTTGTATTCGGTTCGACTTGGGGTAATTGGTTGATTAGGGTATTTTGGATTTTGCTAAGGCTAATCGTTATACTAGGTTAAGGGAAGTCGGCTGACGCGTATTTATATTCATCGGGGTCTTAAACAAGAGTGATCCGCTATCGCTTTTCTTTGTTTTCTTCTGTGAGTTGCTATTGGAAGCTTGCATTTATCCGTTTGTAAGCAGTTGATTGAGAAGTGTTTAAAGGCATTTCAGTTACAGGGATCTTGGTTTTGTTTCATTTATTTTTATGAGGATAGACGGCCTTGTTTTATGGGTGAGTTGGGATAATGAATTTGAGAGGTATTATCCAATACTTCTTATAATTGTGTTCCATCTAGGTCGGGATTTACTGATGAATTGTTCTAAGAGCCTCAAATTTTTGAGGTGTGGGGGTCGCGGTCTAGAGTTGGGATATGGCTTCTTCTTTAGGTTTGCACATATTATGGAAAAACAGTTTCCGTTATCTGTTGGGTTATGGTGGGGGTGGGATGACTCTTCATAAGCATGTGATGTGTAAGTTATAAAGCTTCAATCCTCGTGTGTCTAAATGGAAAGTGAAAACCCTCCTCGTTGGTGGTAGGGTTACTTTGTTAGACAATCAGTTCTCGGTGCATCTCTTTATAAATGTCCATTTTTAAGGTTACCTAAAGGCGTGCTTAGTAATGGGCGTCAATTGTCGTAGTGACTTGCTTTACCGGGTCCCAGGCAATGTTGCGAGAAAAAAAATTTCCATGGGATGCGTTGAGGATAGGAAGTGTAGCTTCGATAGAAAGAAAGGGGGTCTTGGGTTTTCGAGTCATGATTTCGCGACGTAATTCGAGCGCTCCTCTTAAAGTGGGTGTTGGCGGTTTCGTTTTCGCGCAGATGTTGTATGGTGAGAGGTTTCGTGTTATCGAAGAGTGTACATGGGGATAAGATTGAGATTATGCGCATGTCAGTTCGTATGTCGACCTATATGGACGGTTCTCTAGATGTGGAAGGAACACCATATCTAGTTACGCCGTAAATATGTATTTAGAAGGAAATCTTACCAAAGATAGAGTTACGGTGTAACACTCATTATGGTTACGTCGTAACCATGAAGATCCACAAATATGGAATAAAGATTACGTACGTATGGAAATTATTTGATGGTTATGGCGTAACGCAATATCTAGTTACGCCGCAACAATTGTTTATTTATGAAATGCCGTGTATGAGGTTACAACGTAACACCTAAACTCGTTATGCCATAACCAAATTAAAGACTATAAATAAAGGCCGAATGCAGCTTTTAGAAGCATCCTTCTCCCTCCCATCTGAGGGGACGACTAGGGCATCTCCTCAAGTCACTTATCAGCACTCTCCAGCCTTTCAAGCTAGTCCCGATCATCATCATCATACTAGTTTGGTTCGATTATCATGTTTTTATTACTATCATTAATTGACGATAATATTGATTGTATGAATATAGTTTTTTGCTAAGCTTATCTTACTAATTATCATTATGATTCATTTACTTCTTGCTAATTATGGTTATCTGTTTGGTTATATTACTTTGACCATAAGAATGCCAAATATGATTCTCGCTCACCATGACCAGTGGGACAAAATCCCTGTCACTATAAGGGATGAGATTTGCGAGATAATTAAGGATTAGATGATCATTCTATCCTTGCTTTCATATTAAGTAGAATAAGTGAATCATTAAGTTAATTAATAAGTAATTAGGACCGTATCTCCTTCTCTTCTTTCGTACCTAGTTCATTTCAATTAAGTTTTATTATTTTCATCAAAACAACTTTTAAAACGTGACAACCAACTTAAACTCAGATTTGTAACCGCCTTTTAGCTCTTGGGATGACCTCAGATTTACCAGAACTACACTACTCACGATCGGGTTCTCTGCCTGTTAGTTCGTTTGTAAGGTGAAACGAGTTTTGATTGGCTTAAAAACCCGCATTTAATATCTTTGTAATTTCTTTTCTAGCTCCTTGCTAGTTTATAATATTTTGCCGTTCAAAAAAAAGATGATCGTGCCAAGAAAGGACACAAGAATCCAAAGATGTTAATTACCCGAGCAATTAGACTCATCAGGTTCTTAGTATGCAATTGAATTTGCCATAAAAGAGGTTGAGAAAAGATTCTGTGAAGACGCAAAGGTGAAAATATAAGGGGCATAAGCACTTTGGATACCGAAGAGATGACGACGTTAATGACCTGAACTGCCTTCTACCTATTTACTTGAAAAACTTGAATGCTTCTGAGGTTATTTATTAGACTTTTGTCTTAGATAAATCTTAGTGAATACTTTATAATGCATTGAAAAAATTTTAGGTGAGGATTTAAAAACATTGTAATATAGTTTTTAATACATGATACTTAGCATGTGTTAGTTTATAAACTTAGTTGAATACTATCATATGCAGGATGCTTTGTTTGATTATTGATCGGTTTTTTTGTTTATACTGAAACCAAACAGAAATCGTTTAATTAAGTTTATAGAAAAGAAACTATTAGTTTAGCTTTGGGTTTGAGTTACAAGTTTTTGTGAGTGGCGTTGGACCAGAATACTATATCTTTATTAACCATCTTATTTTAACCGTGAGAGTCTTTGTATTTTGATGTTTATATAACTGCAACTTCGTTATTGCTACAAATAAAGTTGAGAAAGGCTTATGTGAGGCTTTCATCACAATTGTTATACATACAAGAAGATATGGTTGGATTAATTGAGATATACTGGCATAATGACGAATGTAAATGGCCTTTTCTTTCACAAGACCACTAAGTTACAATGTGTAGCTTTTTTTTCTTGGAACAAAATGTCAACAATGATAACTTCTGGTAGCACGTGTGAGACCAATACATGAGACAATCGTCGTGCATTTTCACTCCAATGGTAATCTCGGCCCATTTTCTTGTGAATAGGTAGCTTTAAGGGGGTGTTTGAATTAGCTTTTTTTCAGGCTTATGAGTTTATCTGAAATTGAAAAGCTCATAAGCTCATTTTTTTGCTTATCGGTATATCAACTTGAGCTAATTTCTTATAAAAGCTCTTAAACTCAACTTAATATCCTTAAAATCTAGAAAAAAGTTGCTTGGTCATAGCTTAAATATAGTAAGTAAAAGTAGTTCTTTTCTTAAACGTGAAATGTACATCCGCACGTCAACGACTCAGCTGCTATACACATAAGCTTTAATAAGAAAAGGTGAAAATTTTATAAGAAAAGGTGAAAAATTTATAAGAACGACATGTATTATATGACGTTTCACAAATTAATTTCGACATTGGTTGTGATGTGCCCATCCAACGAGTCTACGGGAAATTCATGGGTATTTATGAAGGTATTGTTAACTTGTGAGAATGACATGCACACTTTTCACCCTTTCACTCGATTATAAACATCATTGATTTTATTTTGGTATCAACCAAGGCATGGCACCCTTTAAGGCCCGTTAACTTGAGTTCTTGGGATAGTAAAGTTCATAGGTCGTGGCAAATGTCCAGTAGGAAATAATGCACCAGGAACACCCATGTTTGTGTTATGGTATTAGGGCCCCATTCAGTAGCCTAAGTGGTTAGAATTTTGAAATTTTTTGGAATTGGTAACGTGCACTTGAATGATCGGGGTTTGTGTTATAGCATGAAGCAGTAGCTCAAGTAGCTAATCTGGGAAGGTAAAATCCATTGGCATAGGCATCTCTGCAGCAAGAAAAGGAATATGACTTGGAACATAGAAGGGTATCATTGACGTGTCGTTTAAGGTATTCAAAATGCATCTTTTATCGGAAACAAGTAGTCTGAAATGTCTCATTTCCTTGGTCACCTGGAGCTGAAGAAGGAGTAGGAGTCGGGGCTTGAATTGGGTCCGCTTGGGGTAGTGTTGGTGCTATTAGTCGTGCTTTCATTTGTTGGATTTGAATTTGCTTTGTTTTTAGAATGAAGGTGAGCTTCATTGATACTTGCCGAAGGATGTTATTTCTTAGGTGAAACATTATGTCGGAGTGCACTCATGTTTGTTCAATGGTCACAAGCGAATCTTTTACTTTATTCACACGCATTACTTCTTACTAAATAAATTCTTTGAAATACCCCCGAGGTTACACGGATCTTTAAGCTAGTATACAATATATTGCAACATTTGACTCATGAATGTTTTACTCTCAATCAAATGTTATTTTAGTTTCTAAATTTGTCAAAAGACATAATCATATAAATCCATTGGCACATAAAAAGTTTTCTCATACTCCACAAAAACATAAGAATAAAGATATATGATCCCCCCCACCCCCCCCCCCCCCCCCCCCCCCCCCCCCCCCCCCCCCCCCCCCCCCCCCCCCCCCCCCTCC
>BQNB010140678.1:0-5000 GCA_026074375.1 Tanacetum coccineum | reverse complement strand
CCATTCAGTTAGCCTAAGTGTATGAATTTTGAAATTTTTTGGATTGGTAACGTGCACTTGAATGATCGGGTTTGATGTTATACAGTAAGCAGTACTCAAGTAGCTAATCGTAGGAAGAAATAAAGATCCCAATGGCAAAGGCATCATCTGCAGCAAGATCAAAGGAATATGACTTTACATACAAGGTATCATTGAACATAGTGTTCGTTTACAGGTATTACAAAAATTATCATCTTTTACATCGAAACAAGTAGTCTGAAATGTCTCATTTCCTTGGTCACCTGGAGCTGAAGAAGGAGTAGGAGTTAGGGCTTGAATTGGGTCCGCTTGGGGTAGATTTTGTGCTATATCGAAGGAAGCTTTCATTTTGTTGGATTTTGAGTTTGCTTTGTTTTTTAGAAGGAAGGTGAGCTTCCATTGATACTTGCCCGCGAAGGATGTTATTTTCTTAAGGTGAAACTTATGTTCGGAGTGGCACATCCATGTTTGTATCTCAAGGTGGTCACCAAGCGAATCTTTTACTTTATTCACACGCATTACTTCTTACTAAATAAATTCTTTGAAATACCCCCGGGGTTACACAAGTCTTTAAGCTAGTATACAATATATTGCAACATTTGACTCATAAATGTTTTACTCTCAATCAAATGTTATTTTAGTTTCTAAATTTGTCAAAAGACATAATCATATAAATCCATTGGCACATAAAAAGTTTTCTCATACTCCACAAAAACATAAGAATAAAGATATATGATTATCATAGTATCATAAACCCCTGAAGAAACTTGAAGATTCAGAAGATGAACATCAAGTTTAGGGGAGGATTGTTGGGACTTAAAAGACTTCAAGGATTCTTACTACTGCTCAGGTACATAATGGAAATTATGCTAAGTAGTTAGTACTGGTAGTATAAAGTTACCACTGCTAGTTACTACTGTTAGTATAATTTAGTACTGTTAGTATTGAGTTTCTACTGTCAGTAGAAGTTAAGACTGCTCAGAGTTGAAGACTGAAAGTATGCTAAGTGGTTAGTACAAAAGTTACTACTGCTAGTGTAACTTAGTACTATTAGTATAACTTAGTGCTGCTAGAGTAAAGTTACAACTGTTAGCGTAAAGTTAGTACTGCTAGTACTTACTACTGCTTATGCTCAGTTTGTGCTGCTGGTTATAAAGATACAACTGCTGCTGAATTACAACTGCTAGAAGACTTACTGCTGTCAAGAGGATAAAGACGGATTAAAGAGATAAAGATTGATTGAAGATAAGTATTAAGTTATTTTTGTAAAAGATATGTATAACTTATTTGATTAAGAGATTACGTTTATTTATAGAAAAGATCATGATAAGTTAAGAATGTATTGTAAGCCTTCTAGGACTCCTTGGTGTATAAAAAGGGATCCTAGGGTATAGAAAGATATAAGTTTTCCATCTCAGTTTTCCATAGAGTTCATAGCTTCAAGGTTGTAAACCCTATCACTAAGTCAGAGTGATCGTATTAATATATATTGAAGCTTATTGTGTTGATTATATCTTTGTGTCAAAACATACTTTACTGTTTCATTGAGAATACTTCTTAGTGATATAAACTAGATTCCGCATAGTTTATATCATTCAATCAAAGTTTCATTCTTAGTATTTTTGGATTTATCCAAGGGTACTAAACCTTACAAGATCTATTCATTGGGATCAACAAGTGGTATCAGAGCTTGTTGTGAAGCTTTGAATAAGAAGAATCAACCAATTCATCCAATATCTATTTTTTTAGTGGTAAGATGGAGGTAGGAACTACCACTAACAATCTGACTGCAAGACTACCTATCCTTAACCCAAGAGACTATGATCTCTGGCTAATGAGGATAGAATAATATTTTCTTATGACTAATTACTCCCTATGGTAAGTAATCAAGAATGGGAACAAAGTGCTGAGAGGAACTGTTGGAACAGTTGAACAAGAGTATGAACCCACCACTGCTGAAGAAAAACAGGATAGAAGAAATGAAATGAAAGCAAGAGCTACCCTGTTGATGGCACTTCCAAACAAAGACCAGCTGAAGTTCCACTCATATCAAGATGCAAAGTTGCTAATGGAGGCTATAGAGAAAAGGTATGGATGGAACAAGGAGTCCAAGAAGGTTCAGAGGATACTTCTCAAACAACAATATGAGAACTTTGCTGCATTAAGTTCAGAATCAATGGATCAAACCTTTGATAGGTTACAAAAACTTATTAGTCAGTTGGAGATCCAAGGAGAAGTAATTAACTAGGAAGATATTAACCTAAAGCTCTTGAGAAGTCTTCCATCTGAATGAAAGACTCATGCTTTAATCTGGAGGAACAAGGTGGAAATTAAAACCATCAGCTTGGATGACTTGTATAATAACTTAAAAATATATGAACCTAAAATTATAGGTTCATCAAGTACAAGTCAAAATTCACAGAATGTGGCCTTTGTCTCTAATAACATTAATAACACCAACATCACAAACAAAGCAGATGATACTGCTCATGGATTTAGTACTGCTCATACTCAATGTAATGGTGTTAACTATACATCTCTAGATAATCTTTGTAATGTTGTGATCTGTGCTTTCCTTGCAAGTCAACCCAACTCTCCTCAACTTTCTCAAGAAGATCTGGAACAACTTCATCCTAATGATCTGTAAGAAATGGATCTTTAATGGGAGATGGCCATGCTGACAACCAAAGCAAGAAGGTTTATCAAGAGAACAGGGAATAAGCTTGACATAAATGGTCAAAGAGTTGGTTTTGACAAGTCAAAAGTGGAATGCTTCAACTGTCATAAACATGGACACTTTACAAGAGAATGTAGGTTTCCAAGAAATTAGGAGAACAAAGGAAGAGAGAATATTACAAGAACTATTACAGTGGAGACTCCTAATCAGAATGCCTTGATAGCTCAAGATGGAATTGGAGGATATGATTGGAGCTACCAAGCTGAAGAAGAGCAACCTACAAACCATGCATTGATGGCATTTACATCTTCAAGAAGTTTTCTAGTTTAGATTCTGAGGTAGATTCTTATTATAAAATATGTGTAAAAGCTTATGCTACTCTTAAAGAACAATATGATAGTTTGTCTTATGATTACAAAAAGTCTCATTTTAATGTGTTTTAGGTGGGTGGGTAAATTTTTTTTGCTCCCCCTATAAGCAGGTTTAGAATCAGTAGAAGCTAGACTAGCTCACTATAAGAAAAATGAGGCTGTGTTTGAAGAGAGCATAAATGTTTTAAAACTTGAAGTTAGACTAAGAGATAATGCCTTAAATGAATACAAAATGAATTTGGAAAAAGCAGAAAAAGAAAGAGATCAATTAAAACAAACATTAGAAAAGTTTCAAAATTCATCCAAGTCCTTAAATGATTTACTGGAAAGTCAAGTAATTGACAAGTTTAAAACAGGACTAGGATATGATGCAGATACTGCAGCTTCTCCTGCAGTAGAAAGTTTTGTGAATTTAACTGATAAGTCTGGATCAGATAAGGGATATCAATCAGTTCCCCCACCTCTGTCAGGGAATTTCATACCTCGCAAACCTGATCTAACATTTATAGATGAAATAGTTAAAAGTGAAAATTTGGATGTTACTACTGTTGTTACACCTTGTAATGATAAGACAGTTGAAAATAAGGGTGTTTCCAACACAGTTAAACCTAATGCTGTTAGGATGAACAACACTAGTGCTCCAATCATTGAGGATTGGAACTCTGATGATGAAAGTGAGATAGATTATACTGTTAGACCTAGCATTGAAAAGATAAAATCTGTTAAGACTGTTAGGGAAACAGATGCACCTAAACAACACAAACACCATCCTAGAGGGAACCAAAGAAATTGGAACAATCTTATATCCCAAAGACCAGGAGGTGATTTTAAAATGATTAATAAAGCTTGTTATGTTTGTGGTAGTTTTGAGCATCTACATTATGTGTGTGATAAAAACGTTGTAAGGCCAGTGTGGAACAACTCAAGATGGGTGAATCACAAGAACTTTACTAATAAAATGACTCACCCACACCCCAAAAGAAGTTTAGTTCCACAAGCAGTTTTAACTAGGTCAGGGAAACTTAGTACTGCTGGTGCAGCAGTTAATACTGTCAGACCAGTTAATACTGCTAACACAAAAGCAGTTAAAACTGTCAGATCAGTTAATATTGCTGCCTCAAAACCAATTGTGAACCATCCTAGAACAAAAACAAATGCTTTCAAAAGAGGATATTCACAAAGTTCAAGGCCTTTTAACATACTTTTTGCAAACAAGAACAGTATTGTCAATAAAAATGTTAATACTGTCTGGGTAAAAAATACTACTGCTAGGGATAGAGCAGTAGTAAGTGAGAATAAGGGAAAAGGGGCTAATGCTGTTAAGGCCTCAGCATGCTGGGTTTGGAAAGCCAAAAACAGCAGTGCATCAACTACATTTAAAAAATATTCTTACATTGATGCACGAGGCAGATCCAAGTCAATAATGGCTTGGATCCCCAAAAGAGTCTAATTCTCTTATTTTATGTGCAGGGCAACCCACAACAGAAGGAGTACAAAGAAAAAGCAGTTATTGACAGTGGTTGTTCCAGGCACATGACAGGAAACAAGTGCTATCTTGATGAATATAAAGATTATGATGGTGGATTTGTTTCCTTTGGTGATGGTAAAGGCAGAATTTCTGGTAAAGGTAAAATCAAAACAGGATCACTGGACTTTGATGATGTGTACTTTTATAAGGAGCTTAAGTATAACATGTTCAGTGTGCCATAATTCCGTGATAAAAAGAACAATGTTCTTTTTACAGACACTGAGTGTCTTATCTTATCTTCTAACTTTAAGCTACTTGATGAAAGTCAAGTATTGCTGAGAGTTCCAAGAAAGGACAACATTTACAGTGTTGACCTAAAGAGTGTTGTTCCCACTGGAGGTTTAACTTGTCTCATTGCTAAGGCCACAATTAATGAATCCAATACATGGCACAGGAGGCTTGGGCA
>BQNB010140677.1:0-17382 GCA_026074375.1 Tanacetum coccineum | reverse complement strand
AGCCGCCATAAGAAAAAAGGAAAATTATCTTGAAACCAATGGAACAGTAATCGAACACCCAAAAACCTAATGATTATGTCGAATCAAATAAAGAACAATTAAGGACCCGATCAAAAAGAACCAACCCTAAAAACTCAAAAATCAAATGAATGATATTCAATCAGAATTAGAGGATCGAAAAATCCGAAACCCTAACCCTAAAAAATACGTCGAATCTGATCTATGAATTAAGGGAGCATTAATCAAGATTAGATCACTTAAATCGAGCGTTATTTGATGAATGATAATCAAACAGGCTAAAGAAGATCGATCAAATGAAGAGAATCTTTTGAAATCATCGTGGCCTCTCCACTTTTTTTTTTGTAGAGATTAGTCGGCTCACAATGTCGAGTTAGTTAACAGGTAAATCAAAAGAAAAGAAAATTAGTAGTTATCCTCAAGCTCATATAATATATATATAAGATATGAATCTATTTTCTTCATATTATTTCGATAATACTTTATAACATAACTTATAAAACAAAAATAAAAATAAAAATCATACATGTATTTAAAAAAACATAATGTCTAAACCCCGTGCGTGCACGAGCATTAAAACTAGTCTAGTATAGGATACTTGAAAGTAAAACCTTATATAAATTATCTAGTGAATTATAGTCGGTTTGTATATTATACTCGGTTATCATGACTTGCAATCAATCATTGTAAACCCTTTTAAGAAATAAATTCAAATATCACCCACCAAGGCTTATTTACATTCGATATTTACTTCTGAATTTTTGATAAGAAATATATTTTAATTTGAATTTGAATTTTAAATATAAATGTTTGTCAAATGTTTAATATTTACCGAATAGTAAATATCAAACAAAAATGGCGAAAACTCTCTATGTGGTTTACTTACGATTACAAATAATGTCCCTCAAAATTTTTGAAAAGTCCTTACCGTTTGCTCTTAATTAAATAAACTGAGTCTTGAGTTAAATATAGAGAGAGTTTACTATTCACCAAATATTAAACATCAAACAAAATTGGCTAAAATGGTCTCTGTGGTTTACTTACGATCACGAACAATGTCCTTGAAAAATTGTAAAAAAGGTCTCTACCGTTTGCTCTTGATTAAATAAACAATCGCTGAATTAAATCTAGAGATTGTTTGTTAAACAAAAAATTAAATAAACGTCCCTCCAATTTACGTGTGATGCATTTAAAGTCCCTAAATTTGCCATAGAAAAAAAAATCTCTCTCGTTACTTGCGATTACAGAAACAGTCTATAAGTTAATTCTAGAGGTGGTTTGTGTAACAAAAACTTCTGATTACAAACACAATCATTAGGTTTTAATTAAATTTAGAGAATATTTGTGTGACGAAAAAATATATACAAATAGTCTCTAGTTACCCAACGATTTCGAAAACGGTCCTTAAGTTAAATTTATAGAACTTTTATGTACCAAAAAACATCTATTTAAAATCATGTGCTCCGTAATGAAGCGCGAGTAAATGTGCTCGTTGGTTATATACGGAAATTTCCAGTAAAAGTTACGTTTGATCTAGCGAATGTCAAAGTTGACAGTCGATAGAATTTTGCTAAGGATATGAAGCTTGAACAAACCAGACACATAACCACTTTTTTAAAAGATCGAGTAAAAACTGTTGAAAGTCGTATTGCATCACGAAATATCTAATAACCTGCATCCGCATAAGCAAATCACCGCATGGATGAACACCTTCCTTCCGATTGTTTTGAAATTGTTTACGAGCATCTTCTACTTCTTGACGCTCGGTCGGAGTTCCTGCACTGGGATCAAATTCCCAAATTTGCCTACCTACAAAATTGTTGGTCGAAAACAAGTAAGGATCGTTTCCTTGTGCAACCTTCAACTTCCACATGTTTGTGTGTGTGGTATATTGGTACGTGAACATGTTGTTTATGGGTGCATGGTTTATATAGACTTTGCATTTTCCATGTAGGTAAAGTTTACATGTTTAAAGGGTCACAAGAATCAAGGACGAATCCAGGATTTTCAAAAAGGTGTTGCACAAAACAATTGTTGGACTAACTAAAGTTACACCGTAAGAAACGAAAGTAACAACAAAAATATAAGGGGTTGCACATAAAAAAAAAGACACTTTTGAAACATTTTTACACTTCGTGACCTAAAACTGGGTGTAGCCCGAGCTACACCCGGCACCCATGTAGGCAGCCCGTTCCTAAGGTTTTTAATGCTCTGGGCAAAATAATCTAAAAGATACCCCCACGACATGTCATAAAAAATTTACAAGCATGTAGACTCATAAAACTTGCCAAAACCACACATACATACTGGAAGGTAGTTAAATAACGATTACTTTACATCTAATTTAAACATGTTTATAGAGCCGATTAATCTTTATACACTAGTTGATTAAAGATAAGTTGTGTTAACTGAAAAAGAAGTCATTTCACTTTTTTTTCCGGAAAGAAGTCGCTATATTATTTTTGTAACTTTTTTGCTCATTATACTATGCGCAACGTTTATTAACTTCATTATACAACCGGAATAGAAATGTTTTTATTTAGAGGTTAAAGTTAGAAAATCTAATCAAACATTGTTAGAAACACAAAAAGTATCGGTCACTTTCAATATTAGCTAGTCAAAGCCCGTAGTTAGTCAATGTATGGTTTATAATCTAATAGGGCCAAAAGTGTCACACCCCAGAAGGGGGCCTGGACGGAATACGTGTCCGAGGGCGTGACGTCATCATACTTCGAACACAAGACACAAGAGAACGACCACTAATGGACGTTTTGAAAATCATAACTCATTGCATTATTTAAAAATAGATAATTTTTACAAGATTTAAAAGAAAGTAAACATTTTCGGAAGCATAAGTAAAATGTTGCGGAAGCATAATTTAGTTTTAAAAGATAGCGGAAGAGAAATTTATGTTTTTCAAAAGACAACGAGTATGATAATATGATAAGTCTTGAAATAGGGTATCATATTGCACGTAGACTCCACATAGCACGTCAAGAAGTCCAAAGCTATTCACCTGAGAAAAACATGCTAAAACGGTCAACATAAAGTTAAGTGAATTCATAGGTTTAAGTAAAACATTTACGAGGATAAAAAACGTTCAGTGAATACAGCTTCACTCAAAGTATTACGAAAAGTGTTTAGTAATTGAAAATATTCAACCAAAGTAGTGTGGACCACAAGATTTCAAAGCGTATGTGACAATCTTAGCAGTTTATGATTTCACATACAAAGCACATGTGACCGTTATAACAAATACAACTTCACATGCAAGTATCTATTGTTGCGCTAAGCTCATGACACCGATGCTAATAACAACAGGGCATATCATATCATGACACATAGTATTCCTGCCCTTAACTGGTGTCCCAAATCAAAGACCACCACAACGCACATCGACATGACATATATCTGTTTGTTCTTCGTTAAGTGGAACCAAAGCAGATAGGGGTAATTAGTCCCAATAGATCTATTTACGCATCCGCGCTCACTTAACCAATCCAATTGGTCATAGGTGACTAACGATTCATGATAGTTCGGGCAATAGTTGTTTGTAGCAAAACTTAGGCAACACATAAACAGGAAACGATAACAAAAAACACTTGTGTCCAATGTAAAAGTAATCAACTTCGTAAAAGCTTAAAGCACTTAAATCCATAAGTAAAAAAACGAGTGTGACATCAATCATGTAACGAGTTTGTAATCAACGTATAAATGAGTTTGAAATTCAGTAACGTAAACGAGGTTGTAAACGAGCATGTTTCTCACCTCAAAAGTAGTAAAGTATATGTAAAACAAGTAAAACGTGGGGCTATGAACTCACCTCGATGTTGCAGAACAATTAGCAGAAATGCAATTAATAAGCACAACACAAACGGAAAACGGAACGGCTTGACCAGAAGATGCAGTTTATCTTAACGGCTATGACCCATTAGCTTAGGATGATGAATAGGGGTTTTTCGATGGATGAGTACATCAACGCGACACGTTGATAAAGGTTTGAGGTTTCAAGTTGTAATAGTTTGGTGGTTGGTTAAATAAAATGCATCGAAAAGCAAACGCAAAGTATGTAACATATTCCCTATATATTACATATGAAAAAAAACAATGATATAATTCATATGGTGAATTATATAATAAAGACAAACAACCAAAAGAATAAGTCGCAATATATAATACTTTACAAGTATTATGTAAGAAATGTAAGAAAAATAATTGTAACAATATAATTCGACACGTGTTGATTAATCACCAATAAAATAAATTTTTTTTTTTTTTTTTTTTTTTTTTTTAAAGGTTCCTTTGTTATAAAGTTAAACATTCGTTTTAAAGTTAAGAAAATTTAAATAAGATAACGTTTAAAGTTTTTACAAAAAGATATGGTTTATCTTTTAGTAAGGGATTTATAAATAATATTTTATAAATTAGTATTTCGTTTTCTTTTTTTAGCTAAAAGGGTTGTCTCATTTGTTAAAAGTGCTAGTTTTCGTTTGTCTTGTCGTGTTAATCGATAAATACAATTTACAATATCTTATAAAACTATATAACTTAATCTTTTTATCGAGTTTCCAAACGATATAAAGGTTTTAAACGAAAAATAACACTAAGTATAGAATTTTTTATAAATTTTCGGCGTGACCTTGTCGTTTATACGAAGTTCCCATTTTTACAAACTCAACGTTTTTTCCCTTTTTAAATTAAACCTTTGTTGCAATTATATATATATATTTATTATATATATATATATATATTTATTATACTATATATATCATATATATTATTTATTATATATATATATATTATATTTGCAACCATGTTGCATCTTTATTTACTATATATATTTATATATATATCATATATATTTATATTAATATTTATATATATATATTACTTTATTTTATATATATATATATATATATATATATATATATATAGACACAGATCGGTATAGAAACCTCAAATAGATAAAACCAATCACACCCTTATGTTGTAAACATTGATCCAAAACACCCCTTGTGGTTGCGTTACAAAATTCCAAACGCACCCGTAGGCTGCTATACAGCCAGCCAAACGCACCTTATGTGGCTGCGTTATCTACCGAACCCAAACGCCCCTGATGGGCCGTTGTGCAGCGAACCAAACACTCATATTTGGGGCTGCTGTCCAGTGAAACAAACACCCCTTAATGACTTTAAAACAAAAGAAATAAAAATACTAAATAACATATTTATTTAACCAATTTATACTACCATTAAATCGGGTTTTAAATTTTCTAAATCTCGAAATGATTATACAAAACAAACGCACCCATTCGGGGCTATTTAAAACCAAACGCACCCTGATGGTGCTGCTGTTAACACAGCGAAACAAACACCCTTCGTGGTGGCGGCGACTGCTAAACGCACCCTTGTGGTGGTGTTATTACACCGAACGCACCATTTGGTGCTAATATAAAAAACCAAACGGACCCCTTTTGGGTCATGACTACAACACAACGCACCCTCATGGGTTGAGAACAACACGAACGCACCCTTGTTGGCTGGGTAGAGGTGGTGGTGCGGCGGTGGTGTAGATGATGTTGGTGGTTGTGGTGATGATGGCGTGGGGTGGAGGGTGGTGTCGTCGGCTGGAAATGGTTGTGGTGGAGATGGAGACGAAGGTGGTGGCGTGATGGAGATGTTATGGATGGTGGATCGGAGTGGCCAGAATCTCGCCGAAAGTTATGGGACGGCGCCGGAAAAACTTATGAGAGGGGGAGAGGATTTTTGTGGAGCTAGGTTTAGAAAATGATAAGAAATGAAATGAAATGAACCCTAAAATGCTAATATATATACCAAAGTTCTTTTTTTTTTGAAAAGTGTATAATAGATTGGGGTTAGTGGTGAAAATATTACCACAGGGACCATAAGTGTAAATTTTTGTTAATTAATGGTTCGGGGCTCGTTTAGGCTAGTTAACGGTCGGTTCAAACACGAAAATTACGCCGTTGCGTTTAAAATAATTTTTCCACGAAAATGAGTATTTACTCAACTATTATTTTATAAATGTTTTTATAAAATATATTTAAAATGACTATTATTTATTTGGTAGCCATTGGGTGTCACGGGCAAGCTTTGTCCGTAAAATAAAACTTTAATCTGAACATTCGTGTTTTTAAATAAACGCTTTTGAATAAAATATTAAATCATTTATTAAATATCTTTATTTAATAAAAAGTGATAATTAAATATAAATTTAATTATTTTTGTGTCGGTACACGTTGTGTGCGGTGTTCAAAATTTTTGCGAGGGTATTCGGTCATTTTCTGCTTGTTTTCGGGTCTCGGACAAAACTAAAAAGTTGTCAGGAATGTCGTTTTACATCAAATTGCTTTAGAGTCCGAGTCGTGAAAACGTGATTTAGCGGGTCGTTTTTGATAAATCAAGTCCCGGGATTCGATTTTTGTTAACCGATGGTGTGTCCAAGAAAAGATTTAAGATTTTTAAATAACTAGTTTTAGACACGACGTTGATACTTTATTCAACAAAATTCGATTTTTCAACACTTCTTAATATGCATAAATTTTGGCTAGGTTTGACCAGGATATTTATTCCATCAGAAATAGTACCTTAGAAAAATATCATTACAAGTTATATGTTAGCCTTAAAATATGGTGAAAATATGTTAGCCTTAAAATATGGTGACATATCTGGAATTACATTAGTTTACTAAAGGTAAGACACACAGGGACTAGTTATGACAATTGTATAAGTTAGAATGTATCTTGACCTATAAATACCCCCTCCATACTTCCATGGAGGGGTGAGGATTCATTTTGTAAAAAGAGTGTGTGTTCTTGTTTCTCTCTCAAGACACACACCTCTTCCCATCTTTTTCCTTTCTCTCTAATAATATGGCTAAACATTTGTTCAATCCTCCCCGACCTCCGGATCTTTCTTGTTAGCTAGTGATTTCTTATTATAACAATTGGTATCAAGAGCTAACCGGGGGTGTATTGTATTCGTGTGTGTTGTGTTTGTGGATTTGTTTTTTTGGTATCATACGGCTTATTTGGGTTTCTTTCTTTCAACGTTTCTGTTTGAGAAAAAGAGAGTAATTTTTTGTTTGGGCTTCTACAGTAACTGGGTTCACTTGGTTCATTGGTTCATTTGTTTATTTGTTCATTTGTTTTTCATTTGGTATCTTGCAGCTTATTTGTTAGTTTTTTTTTAAAAGCGTATATCATCCTTGTGGTTAGCAACTTTGTGGTCACGGCTTGGTTCAAACTCGATTGAAGCAGGAGACAAAGCAACGTGCACAAAAGGTGTTTGATGTTTTGTATGAACCGAACGAGTTTTTCATCTTCTTGAGCCGATCGAGTGATTTCTCTTAAGGACCGAACGAGTTTTTTTGTTGTCTCAACCGAACGAGTGCATTCTGTTGGAGCCGAACGAGTGAAATTCACAAGAGCCGAACGAAGTGAAAAAACTTGATCACCGATCGAGTAAAATTCTTCAAAGAGCCAAACGAAGTGAAAAAACTTGATCATCGAACGAGTGGAAAACTTAAGAGCCGAACGAGTGAAAAATCTTGAGCACCGAACGAGTATCATGAGAAGGACCGAACGAATCATTCTTTGAGTTGGACCGAACGAGTATCTTTCTAGTTGAGCCGAACTAGTCAAGTTTTCGGTTTTTCGGTTTCGAGTGTCGTTAATCTACGGGACTTAAGAATTATATCATCGTGTTCGTGACATCGTTTCGATCAACGTGGTGTATTTAGTTTTTACCGACGATAACCGTACAACTCCGCGGGATTAAAATACACACGTTATCATTTTTTTAAATATTCAAACGAAAGAGATGATTAACACAGGAGGGAATTTTTTTTAATTTATGACACTTTTTGAAAAATATACACATGCAGTCCCTCACTTGTTACTACAATTGCACCATTAGTCTTTCATTGAAAAGAAGCCCTTCTAGTTGAAAAAGGGTTTGCATCGTTAGTCCTTAATTGTTATATTTCATCCGTTAGCCACCTAAAGTTCAACGTTTGCTCACCGTTTGTCCTCGTAAGCTTATTAATCGTTACAAAAGCTCACGTACTTCAACTTCAACAACGATTTCACCAACAACAATCTTTTATTCACGGTTTTTCTTGATTTAGTAAAATCCCGTAAAAGTCGATTCTTTTTACGGTTTAAGTCATAGAATTGTAAAATCCCGTGAACGTTAATTGATTTCAACAACACAACAAACATGATACATAACACTAAAAACGATCCGAATAAGATTCACTACAACGTCAAAACGGCTAAAGATTCGGATTACGATGACAAGTGATCACGAAGTTGATTTGGTATCCCTTATTTGAGCTTGAAGTTGGATTTCACGAAGGCGTCTACTTATTTCATCATCGAGACTTCCTTCTATTTGCTACCCCTTTTCTTCAAACCCAATCTATCGATTGATGACTTGCTTGAACGTACAACGGTTATGATTGAGACTTGCATTATCTAGTTACCAGCAGTCAGGGGTGGTTGGTTGCAGACCTGGTTAACTATCACTTAAAGGAGTTACATTGTAGTACTCAGTGTCACACGCAGAAGACGATGTGGATAATTTCAAGAGGTGTTGTACTTCTTATACTTTTCTGGTAGGGGGGGGGGGGGGTAGTGGAAAAGTAAAAAAGAGATTTTAGGGGGAGGGGGGTATAGAGTACTTATAGATTTAATCTTGCACCGTTCTTCAATCAACAACAGTGCAAGCTTAAGTAATAAATTTGGGGGATTTTACTTCATTTTCAAGTGTGGTATATCGGGTTTACTTCACCAAGTGATCACAGCAATAGCCGACAGAATACGAGGTTGGTAAAGTTAGCCAGAGAATTTAAAGGTTGAGATTTAATCAGCAATTCTCACGGGATTCCAAGACAATGGTACTTCACAGTCTAAGTACAATTTTCAAAGTTCTTCAACGACATTCATATACAAGACCTTGATCATACCAAGTTTTCTTGATTCTTGCTTCATTTCCTCTACGGTTTCTGAAGACAAGAGGGTAATGCTTTGTTTGGATTTCAAGATTTGTGCTTAAGACAAGAACTTCTCGAGTATATGGGCGTACACGACAATGATGCTTCCGAGAGTTTGCAACCATCATGGGGGAAAATGTGTACATCCGGGACTTAGTTGACTTTGATGTTACCATGTCAACTTCCAGGGGGAAGTAGTGTATACTACTTAACTTAGCATGGTTTATGAAGTATTCTGCATACGTGAGAAAAATTGTTGTTGATTTCTCGCATGTACCCCCGAACGAATATTCACCAAGCCCTAATGACAAGAAGTAGTGGTCGTTGGTGTGGTTTGACTTCTACAAAATTCCACTGTGCACGTCAATGACAAGTAGAAGATTGTTCAAGCTACAACAAAGTTTCAGAATCTGCTCAAGATAGGGATGTTGGTTTGGGGGGAAGCTGATTCAGAAACTTCCTAAAAAGGATCTAGAAGAAGCTTTTGAGACATTGCTTCAATGAATTGGGGGGGAAAGTTTAATTAGTTCATGCATACTACAATGGTTCCTGTTCAAGTAAAGACAATGAAGTTCAAGCTGGAGTACAAGTTTCAAGACCAGGAGGACTCAGAAGACATCTTCAGCTTTGGAAGACTTTATTTGTGTTGTATTTGTACTTGATAGGAACATTGTAAGTAATTCCATATGTCCACATATTGGGGGAAGATTGTTAGCCTTAAAATATGGTGACATATCTGGAATTACATTAGTTTACTAAAGGTAAGACACACAGGGACTAGTTATGACAATTGTATAAGTTAGAATGTGTCTTGACCTATAAATACCCCCTCCATACTTCCATGGAGGGGTGAGGATTCATTTTGTAAAAAAGTGTGTGTTCTTGTTTCACTCTCAAGACAAACACCTCTTCTCAATCTTTTCCCTATTCCTCAATAATATGGCTAAACATTTGTTCAATCCTCTCCGACCTTCGGATCTTTCTTGTTAGCTAGTGATTTCTTATTCTAACAAAATATCAATGGGGAAAATGTAGGCGTGTGGGCATGTCTGTATAAGGGTTTCAAATGTTTAGAGGCGGAGTCGGTTTCTGATATCTATAGGGTTCCGAACGATTAATATCGGAAGAGGCTAATAATGTAATATGACATACTACTTGGAAGTATGAGGATGAATCAAGGCTCAACACATCCATAAGCAGAAAGATGCAATTAAAGTGATAGCCCGAACTTGCTCAAACCGCAAATTAATAAATAAGACACGCCGTAGAACGAGAAATAATTAAAATAAAGGAACGTTGCACACAACGTTTAATAAGGAAATAGACAACCATATATGTTTGTACTTTAGTTTAGTCAATAAAATGCGTTTTTACGAACTTATTAAGTTTATGAAGATGTTACGACGTTCTTACGAAAAGTTACTATTTATAGAAAGTTTCCATTTTAGAAAAGTTTTTAGTTTCGAGACGTTAATAGCATCCCCTAATCTAATCGTTTCCACATTTCCAAAAACGAACTATTGAAACCCCAACGTCTAACCAAAATTCTTAGCTTGCAATATATATATATATACACATAAAAACTTGCTATATTTAAAACAACCATCGGCAATGACTTATCATTTTTAGAAAATTCCTAAACCTTCGTTTTGATATTAAGAAGCTCTACGAATATTTTCAAAGACTTTCGGCACTTATTAAACCTTTAGAAACATTTTTAAACATCCGTTTACCCTTATTTAAAACTCGGACCAACAACTATATTTTTATAAATCACCCATGGACTTGACCATAACACCGCCATATTTTTCCAAACTATCCAAAATTCTTTATGCAAAAACTAATCAACCAAATTCACTATAATTCAAGCCTAACCTCATCGCCATCTTTGTTGCAACTCACAAATCTCACAATCTCTTAACAAGAACAATTTATATATCCGAAATCATCAAAAATCTTTTTTAAAATATTTATTCATTTTAACAAATTTGAAAATCATAGCACAAACATATGGTGTCGTGAATCAAAAGTATAAGAATACACAACAACAATAACTATAACAAATGGTGACGAAATGCGAAGAGTGGACATTTCAAGAAACAATATCCCCAAAATAAAGGTCCACAAATGGGAGGAGCTCACGGAAGAGCTCAGGTGATACGTGACGAAATATCATACTCAGTCGTAACTTCGAGGATAAATCAATTCCATTTGCTCAAAGTGCACAAGTCGGTTAGCTCCACAAACAGTTCATGATTGCAAGGTTTTGTAACGGCAAGAGTAAAAATTTTATGAATAGGATAAGGTAGTTCAAGTGAGGTCTTAAGGTTCTGCTGAATGGTATGACACGATCGTGTTTCTAGATCTTTTTAACGGATTCCGGTGATTATCGGGTTCGAGTTCATACTCATGTCATATCGGTAGTGTTCCCAAATCTTTAGGTCGTGTGTCGAGTTGTTCTTCTCATGAACTTTCAGTTGATGGTAGCTAGTCTTTAGGTCGATTTTCGAGTAGATGTTACATCCTCGCAGTTGATCGAAAAGATCGTCTATACTAGGTAACGGGTAGCGGTTAGCTTGTAAATTTTCGGTAGTCCTTGTACATCCTGAAGGATCCATCAGAGGTTTTGTCGGTACGAGGATCTCATAATTCACGTGATTCTATCTCACTAAAAGGTAAGTATATTGAAGAAAATCTTCTAGTTCTATTGGTTATAATCCAATTAGAGTGATATGCTCATTACATTCTAGAACCTTTCAATCCGTAATTTCCATGACTACAGGAAGCATGATTTAGTCTCTCGGCTAAGGTTGTGGTGTTTCCACATGCTAAGGTTAAAGAAAAGCTACTTAGTTATGACGCTTACGGATGCGAATACTGACTGACACGACTCATGAATACGCACGCAAAATATTAATAAAACACAAGTACAATATAATCTCGTTGACAATGTAGAGGAAGGAAAGATATATATATATATAGAGATGGAACATAAAGGTAATTTGACAAAATTTTATGGTGACTACTCCCAGCATAGCATGGTCCTTCCTGAATTATACATAGGTGATCAGGTTATGCATAATTTAGGATCTAACGATAAAATGCTCATTTCGTCAAACAAATGTTATGTTAAAGAAAAATCTTATATGGTATAAACGATATAGTTTATAAGGTAGCAAAACAGTTCGTGGTAATGAAAACAAGGTGACACAAGGTATTTTGTAAGATAACAGGAAATGTTTTATGAGGTGATAACAAAATAGTTTACGAGAAAGTTACGTGACGGTTTATAATGTAATGGTAACAAATGGTTTACAAGTTGACAACCCAATAATTTATAAAGTGACAACGTAATGGTTTATAAAAGACACGAAGTAGTTCATAAGATGATGACGACATAGTTCATAAATTTACAGCGAAATAGTTTATAAGGTGTTAAAATAAACAAGAAGCTATCAGCAAACGGTTTGTAAACTGGTGTAAAATAGTTCATAACGCGACAACAACTATGTTTATAAGACGACACTAAAATAGTTCATAGGATACCATCCAGTTAGTTAATAACAATAAGACAGTCTACATAATAATAGTGAAATGAGTTGTAAGACGATAAAGGAGTAGCTTACTTATATTTACTAGAGAATTGAAGTGTAACCGACAAAATCGTCATGACACAAATTGAACAAATGATTTAGGAAAATCCATACAATACACGAAATCCGCAGGTAAGTACTAGTGCAAAACTCTTAGAGATTACAGTCTAAGTCTACTTAAGTTTCACTAGATAAGGAAAAATATCTCCTTAAACATCAACGTTATCTTTGACGGCGTTAGAGCCCCAACGAGTTTTAACCTCCTAAATACGGTTCGCACGGTTCAGATTTCTAATTTGCCACTGTGGCCTCTAAGTTGAATATCGAAACGGGTGTCCTACAATTTCTACTCACACGGCCAACAGTCTTGTAGTTATTGCACTTCACAGTGCAGTGTGGTTCAACTTACGTTTGTTATAAAAGGGAAATTTTGCTACATATCCGTCCTTGTAATTTGGTTTAGCAATGTAAGCTCTCACGACCTTTTGTCATTTATTTTTGTTGTTGGCATTCCTTACTACCTTGGTTTCCTAACGTACGACCTAATCCATTTAGTCGCGAGCCATGTGGATTCTTTCCTCATAAACAATATTAGCTTCGATAGCATTAGCAATTCGTTAGGTTACAATACACTCGATCCTCGTGGAACTCATTCCTTGTCTTGTCGTCGGTATTTACTTCAAAATCGAACAGGGTAAAGGAAATGAAATAAGTCGAATAAATGAATAAGTATAGACTAATTTATACAATTTATTTATTTAAATGAAGATGCGTCTCAATCCTTTCAAATAAAGAGATTGTAAATTAGCCTACTTAATAATTTCTGATGCAATACGCGTACTCACAAAATCTTCAAGGCGGTGGATGAAAATACGATGCAGGCACTCTAATGAGTATGGGACGAGTGTTTAAAACTCGTCTTCGGAGACGGGGAGATACAAGACTTGTGAAACTCAGATTCATACATAATTCTATGTAAACAAAATCGTAACGGGTTTCGCGCAATACGATATTGTATAAGGTTATGAATAATAAGTTCGAGACCATTGCATCGCTCACAATGTCTTAGACAAATTTTTGAGACCATTGTGTCATCCACAATGTCTTAGAAAGGTTTAATATTTATATAGACAACTTCCATATAAGTAAATAGAGGAATAAACGTAAGGCGAACGTAAACCGCGGAGAAGAGATAACCGCAAAGAAAAGATAACCTCAGAGAAAAGATAACCGCAGAGAAAAGATAATCGCAGAGAAAAGATAATCGCAGAGAAAAGATAAGCGTAAGCTCATAGCAAAAACACGTATAAGGCACACATAAAAGCACGTAAGGATCACATACTGGTTATAAACCAGACCTAGATATTCTACCTGGTTCTCTATAACCTTGGCTCTGATACCAATCTGTCACACTCCCAGACGGGGCCTGGATGGAATATGTCTCCCAGGGTGTGACGTCATCATACTTCGAACACAAGGCACGAGAGAACGACCACTAATAGGCGTTTTGAAAAACACAACTCGTTGCATTATTTAAAAATAGATAAGTTTTACAAGATTTAAAAGAAATTAAACATTTGCAGAAGCATAAGTAAAATGTAGCGGAAGCATAATTTAGTTTTAAAAGATAGCAGAAGCGAAATTTATGTTTTCCAAAAGACAACGAGTATGATAATTTGATAAGTCTTGAAATAGGATATCATATTGAATGTAGACTCAACAAAGCACGTCAAGAAGTCCAAAGCTAATCACCTGAGAAAAACATGCTAAAAACAGTCAACATAAAGTTGAGTGAATTCATAGGTTTAAGTAAAACATTTATGAGGATCAAAAACGTTTAGTGAACACAGCTTCTCTCGAAGTATTATGAAAAGTGTTTAGTAATTGGAAATGTTCAACCAAATTAGTGTGGACCACAAGATTTCAAAGCGTATGCGACAGTTATAGGATATATAACTTCACATACAAAGCACATGTGCCTTTATAACAAATATAACTTCACATGAAAGTATTTATTGTTGCACTAAGCTCATGACACCGATGTTAATAACAACAGGGCATATCATATCATGCCACATAGTATTCTTGCCTTTAACTGGTGTCCCAAACCAAAGACCACCACAACGCACATCGATATGACATATATCTGTTTGTTCCTCGTTAAGTAGAACCAAAGCAGATAGGGGTAATTAGTCCCAAGATCTATTTACACATTCGCGCTCACTTAACCAATCCAATTAGCCATAGGTGACTAACGGTTCATGATAGTTTGGGCAATAGTAGTTTGTAGCAAAACTTAGGCAACACATAAACAGGAAACGATAACAGAAAATACTTGTGTCCAATGTAAAAGTAATCAACGTTTTCGTAAAAGCTTAAAGCACTTATATCTATAAGTAAAAACGAGTGTGACATCAGTCATGTAACGAGTTTGTAATCAACGTATAAACGAGTTGGAAATTGAGTAACGTAAACGAGTTTATAAACGAGCATGTTTCTCACCCCAAAAGTAGTAAAGTATAGGTAAAACAAGTAAAACGTGGGGCTATGAACTCACATCGATGTAGAAGAACGATTGGCAGAAATGCACATACTATGCATAACACGAACAGAAAACTAGAACGGCTCGACCAAGAAGTTGCGGTTTATCTTAACGGCTATGACCCACTAGCCTAGGATAATGTATTTGGGTTTTTTGATGAATGAGTACATCAACGCGACATGTTGATTAAAGATTTAGATTTAAAGTTGTAATAGTTTGATGGTTGGTTAAATAAATAAATCAAAAGTAAACGCAAAGTGTGTAATATATTCCGTATATATTACATAATGAGAAATGACCAAGTATATAATTCATATCTTAAATTATATAACAAGATACACAACCAAAAGAATAACTCGAAGCGTATATGATACACAACATGTGTTACAGCCAAAAGGTGACAAATAAAATAAGACGGTCTAGTTATATAATACTTTCTAAGTATTATATAAGAAAGATGATATAAATAAAAGAAACCAAATAATTCGACACGCGCCCGAATATACCCAAATGATTTAACAGAAAGTTCCTTTATAAAAATAAACGCACTTTTTAAAGTTGTGGACTATATAAATGAAATTTCAAAAATTATAGCCTACGTTTGATTATCGGGTCTTCATTATTTAATAATTCTTAAGACATTTCAAGATAATAAATAAAGTAGATTTTTAAAATTTTACTAAGCGTAGCAATTTATAAAAATCTCAGCATGACTTATTCGTTTATGTAACGTTTTCCAGATTAACAAAAGTTAATTATTTTCACTCAATTGAATCAATCCATGTTGCAAACCCAAACACATCCCTTAACAGTTATTATAAACACAAAAACGAAAATAATAAATAGAATATTTATTTAACCAATACCACATTTAGATTCGGTTTAATACATAAATTTATATATGAAATCCTTTAATTTTTATTATCCACTTATATAAACCAAACGCACCCTTTGTACGGTTAAACCAACCAAACACACCCTTGGTGTTTATTCTACTTAAACCAAACGCACCCTTTGTACGGTTAAACCAACCAAACACACCCTTGGTGTTTATTCTACTTAAACCAAACGCACCCAAATATGTGAACAACAGCCAAACGCACCCTTTGGTGCTTATAACAGCCAATCAAACGCGCCTTAATCGGCTGTTGCTACGCCAAACACACCCTTATGTTGTCTTCTGCTAACCCAAACAGCCCTTATGGCTGTTAACCCAAACCAAACGCACCCAAATCTGATCCACCTAGATCTAAACGTACCCTTGGTTGTCTTATAGCCAACCAAACACACCCTTTGTGGTGTTATAAACCAAAATGCACCCTTGTGGGTGGTTGGCAGCCAAAACAAATGCACCCTAGTTGTGTAAATGAAAACCAACGCATCCTTGTGTTGGCTGTGACGAACCAATGCACTCCTTCGATGTTAAATAAACCACACGCACCCTGATGGTGCAAAACCAAATGCACCCTTATAGGTGATTCTGCTAACCCAAACATAAACCCACCCTCTTGGGTGTCGAAACAACCCGAACGCAGCCTAATCATGCTTCAAACAAAACCAACGCACCCTTGAGGTGCTTATGAACAAAACAAATGCATCATGTGGTGCTTGCTAGTGTGGTTGAGCTGCGATAGTGGTGGGGTGAAGGTGATGATGTTGGTATGGCTGGTGGATGTAGTGGCGGCGTGAGGAGATGGTTGCGAAGATGGAAGATGATGTTGGTAGTGTTGATGATATATAATTAAATTAAATAATTACGTTTTTAATAAATATTTTTTGAATAACATGATAAATAATTTATTAAATACATTTATTTAATAAAAAGTGATAATTTAATATAATTAAATTATTTTCGTGTCGGTACGCGTTGTACGCGGTTTTCAAAATTTGCGAGATATCTTCTCGTTTTCGTTTCAAATAAGTTGGAAAAATAAACGTGTAAATGAGAGATGAGTAATAATAAATATGATTTATTATTTAAATATGTTTCAAAAATTTACCGGCTACGCGGTAATCGTTATTATGTGACCGTAAAAAGTCAAAAAGTCAAAAAGTCAAGTCTGACCCAAAAAGTCAAAGAGTAAAGTAGTAATTTAAAATTCTAAAAATTGCCGGTTGTTACACCATGCAAAGGAGATGTCCAGTTATCGATAAATGCAGCTGTTATTCTAAATTTTTCGGATATTTTTTTCCAAACCTTGAAGCTTGTGGGGT
>BQNB010140676.1:0-17382 GCA_026074375.1 Tanacetum coccineum | reverse complement strand
TAAGATTATTGAGATGCATCTAATTTAAGTCGGTGCATCTCGGATATGCGATTATAATTACTTCTTATCCTTTTTATTTTAAGAAAACTTTTTATTTGATCATAACTCTCTCTCTCTCTTTCTATATATATATATATATATATAGGGGACCGTTCTTTGTAGAACCAGTTTTTTGTACAGAACCTACAGAACCATCATTTGTACTCATAATAAAGCATAATGTATAGCATATCAATGCAAAATGGCATTTTTGTAATTAATGAAAAAGTTTTTTTGCCTACAAATGAGTGTGTAAGGGCAAATGTGGAATTTAACATTTACATTTTAACATTTAACATTTTTATTATATACTTTTCTATTTTTTACCAAACATGTTTTAAGTAACAGGAGTGCATATATGTTTTTTAATAAAGTATGTGTTTTTGACTTTTTGGTGTAGAATTGCTTAATCTATATTGCTAAAATTAATAATATTTAATCAACCAAAATCAAAGAATAAAATCTCTATAATAATTCAATAGTTATATAAAGTTACATTCTATTTTATTACAAGTTGAGAAAAACACATAAGCAATAATTGTGTTTCTTGATAAAATGCGTTTGTGCACTCGGACTAAAAAACACACAAGTAATAATCGTATTGCTTTCGCATATAAATTATCCTCTTGTATAATCGTATTGCTTCCGCATATTATCTTCTTGTATGCATGTGTGTACTCGTCTACACTCCTTCAACATTATCCTTATCACGTCATAGGTCTTGAATGTCATAATCATCTTCATAAATCCTGATAAAAACATATAACAATTAGTATAACACGTTTGACTAAAACCAAAACACACCGTCTATGAATTTAGATAAACCTTAAAACAAATATGCATTTTTCATTAATTTCTATTCATTTTCTATTAACAAAAAAACATAATTATTTCACTGATTTTATATGAAACATAAAACACATATGTACACGCTTATATTGACTCTATTTCAGCTATAAAACATCTATGCACACCCTTGTATTGATTTTATATCAGCCATAAAACATATATGCACATCTCTTATATCAGCCATAAAACACATATGCACTCACTTATATTAACTCTATTTCAGCTATAAAACATCTATGCACACCCTTATATTGATTTTATATCAGCCATAAAACATATATGCACATTTTCTATATCAGCCATAAAACACATATGCACTCTTCTAATGCTTTTATATCAATAAAAAAACACACATGTACACACTTCTTAATTAAAAAAACAATAAAAAAGAACTCTTTTGTCTACTATGAGAACTTGCACAAAAATGATTGTAGTTACTACCTGAATACGAAAAGTATTAAAGATCTTGAAAAACACATTCACCATGACTACCTTATCCATGTGCCAAGCGATTAATAGATGTTTTTAATAATGTTATTGCCTCCTTACTTCTTTCAACGCAACATACATTAGTTATTATAGAAGTATTAAATAAATTGCATTGTTATCACTTTTCTAGTATAAAGTCATATGACTTTGTTGCATTAAACGAATTACAATTTTTTATGGTCTTGTTGCACTTTTCTATTATACGTCAGATATAAATCAAAAAACTAAAAACACAACACATTACTCAACAAACTAACACACTTTACAAATCAAAAATACAAAAAAAAACTAAAACCCACATAAGTATAACTCATTACCTTGATTTTAATAGAAAAAGGTGAAACGTGATAGTCCCTTTATCAGGAAAGAAGATTTTATCATATCGAAAAGAAGATATTATCAGATCATAAAGAAGATATTATCAGATCGAAAATATAAAGAAGATATTATCAGATCGAAAGTATAAATTATCAATTTTTTCGAGTAGCAGATCATAAAGAAGATATTATCAGATCGAAAAAAATCAAGTCGGAAAGAAGATTTTATCAGATCGAAACTATATTAAAAGAAATCGTTTATAACATATATTTAGGCCAAAAACGAATTATAAAATAAAAAAACTTACATTATTTGATGGTAGTGTTGGATAGAAGATTTAATCATTAATTGAAATCATACCATCAAATGAAGGATCGATGTTGTTGGAGGAGGGGTTTTTTTTCTTAAGGTTATGTTGTGGCTGGAGGCTAGAGATAAGCACGTGAGAGAGAATGAGATAACTGATTTGTGAAGTCAGTTTCCACAAAATATGGAGTAATTTTAATTAAAATGTAATTAGTAAATACCATCAATACCCTTGGATAATAACATGAATTAAATAAATAAAAACTAATTTATGAAATTTTGATTGGTCTAGAAAAGTTCTGTACAAAAAAATAGTTCTGCAAAAAAAATGCCAATATATATATATATATAATTACTTAATACATATATAGTATATAACTAAAATAATCAAATAATAAGAGTGAGAAAAGTGAAAAGGTTTTAGGAAGATTACTTTTAACCAAAGTAAAATTCAAAACCTTCCCAAGTCGTATACCGACGAGGCGTGAATTGAAAATCTCGTTTAAGTTCGTGATCGCGTGATTGAATGATCGAAGATTGATTTTTGGATTCTATTTCTAATAATGAAACGTAAAAGCATGTAAACGCAAGTAAACAATTAAAGCATTTAAAAATTTAAGCTAAGAACAATAACGGGAAACCTAAAAACGCGACTTAAAACCTAAATTATCAAATTTTAACCCTAAAAATGCAAATTTAATTTATAAAAGTCCTAAACGATTAAAAATAATTTTAGAAAAAAGAATTATATATTTTTGACTTTTATTTTATTTATTATGAATTAAAAACAGATTTACTCTAAAATTATTATAAAAAAATATTAAACTAATTTTAAAAAATCTGAAAAATTAAAGAAAAATACTTTGAACTAATTTAAACCTAAGAAAAATAAAATGGTTCAAACAGCTTATTGGAATAAGCTGTAAATAAGCAAAAGAGGGCTGTTAAGCTTAAAGAGTAAAAATGTGATAAAAGGAAGTTGGTATGAATACTTAACGAAAAAGACCCAAGGGCGCAATGTTAAGTATGTGTGTGTGTGTGAAGGGGAGGTCACAGGTTCGAGTCCTGTGGCCTTCCTTTTTGTAAAAACTTTTTTTTATTTTTCTTTTCAAAAAGCTAAAATATAAGCAAAAATAACAAACTTTAAAAAATAAGCTTTTTACAAAACCTAAGAATAAGCTAGAAATAAGCAAACTTAAAATGACAGTTTAAGCTTATTAAACTAAGTAACCAAAAGCTTAAACTGTTTGGCTTCTTTAGACTTAATAAGCAATTGGAAAAGCAAATAAGCTAAAAACAGATGTTTACTAAACCCTAATAAGCATATAAAACTTAAAATAAGCAAATAAAATAAGCTAGTTAGCACTGAAAAGCTTAAAGACAGAAGGCTCAAAAGAAACAGTTTAGAAGGATTTTTGCCAAACTTTAAGCTATGCTAAAGGACAATTAAGCATTTAAAATAAGGTAAAAACTAAAGACAGATAAACTTTGACATCCAAGGAACACATATAAGCAAAATTCAGGCAAACAAACTTAAGAAATAAGCTGGAAAAGGACTTATAAAAATGACAAACTACAAACTTGATTTTGGCTTTTTGAAAAGAATAAGAGATTTGCAGCTTAATTTAAAAGCTCAAAAAGCAAATTTTAACTCTAAAACCTAAAAACAGATGAAGATAAGGACTCAATAAGCAAATGAAAGCAAGAATTAAGCAAATAGGATTAAAGAATAAGCTAGAAAAAACAAAGAGAAAAAGCTGTTTTAACTATGTTTTTGGTTTTTAAAAGACAATTAAGCTATTTACAGACTCATAAAAAGCTAGTAAAAAAAAGCTAAAACCCAAAATAAGCTCAAACAGATTGAGCTTATAGCACAATGAGCTTGTGCTACGAAAATAAGACCCTAAAACTTACTTTAACTACCCTAAATTTGTGATTGAAAAGTGATTTTTGACCTTTAAAACTGAAACAAAACTTTTGACAGATTTAGACCATTAAATTTAACAAGACAAATGCACACTTAACTTGCTCTTTTCTACTGCATTTAAGACCAAAATAGAAGCATAATCAAGACCTCTAAACATCTTTTAATCAAAAATTAAATATAAGCAATATGTAGAAGCTTAAACACCACAAATTCAAACTTGTGATAGACAAAACCTCAAAACTAAGTAAAACTTAATCCTAACTTATTAAAACTTGTATTAACATTGATTTAAGACTAATCAAATTTGTTTTTGAAAACCAAAATCTCACAAGCAGTATTAACACTTGGTTAATATCGCTAACCCAAACACCCCTTTAAAAATTTAAAAACCATTTTAAGCTTAAGACAGACTTTAAAAATCATTAAAAATGCAAAATAGATTGATATTAAAGATTATTAAAGGTAAATAAGCAACTGTGACTAAAAATTAAGCACTTATTAATAAGCTAATACCTAAAGCAGTTTTAAATAAATAATAAGCAGTTTTATATTAAATCTATACTAAACTAGATTTAAGCTATAAACTACACTAAATAAGCATAAACAAGTAATATTAAGCAGAGATAATCACCAAATAAGCAATAATAAGCAGTGTAATAAGCTGAACAGTAAATAAGCTAAAATTGAAAAAGTAAACTTACAAAGCCCTTTGCTCAAAACAAGGGCATCAATATGCTCACAAGAGCTTATCAACAAGCTCTAGCTTGTTTGCACAAGCTAGTAAGGTCTATAAGCCCTTCCATGTTTGGATTATCTTCCAAATAAGCTGATGTATTTAGGGGTGGAATTTGAGTGAAATAAGCTTAAACACTTATAAGCTATGTAATAGTTTATATTGTTTTAGTAAAACAGTTTAAACAAGAGCTTATATGAGCTTATTAATCCATTTTCAAAGTAAATAATTCATTGATCATAAAAACAGAATTTTAACATTAAACTTGGAATTTCATTAAAACTAAAAAACGTTTACAATACTTGAAAGAAAGTTATAATAAGCTGACTTAATCTAATATAAACTGTAAAAATACAATAAAAAGATTAATTAAAAAACTATATAAGATCTGATCCCTAATGTGTGGCAATGGTCTTCTATTTATAGCCGACTTGAGAAGCATCTAGGTCTTGAACTTGTGTTTCTTCTGTGAAAGGAATGGGAGAGTGTTCTCCAAGCAAATCAATCGCAGCCTTTGATTTTCATTTGTGCTTCTTTAAGCTTCATCATACCCCTTGATTTTACCTTGTCCAATCAGCCTCCAAGGGATTGCCAAGGTGTATTGTCTCTTCTAGGGGTAGGATTTGAAAGGTTTTGTCATGGTGCAGGGCAACATGTAAAGAGGAGAGTAAATAATGCTTTTGGCGGGTGTTTGTTTTGTTTATAATTGTTTGGTTTGAGTTAACTGTTGTTAAGGTTAAGGACTAACGGTGTAATTAAAAAGGGACTAGTTGTAACACCCCCAAAAATGCGTGTCGCAGCGGAAGTACGTCCGGGGGTGCTACTTCATAATACACAGCGCTAGATACAAGAGAACGACCTCTAAATGTGTCGTTTGAAAAATAATCTCGTTGATTTCCTTGAAATTGATATAACATTTGTCCCATAATTGCATCACCATGAAAAAACTTGAATGTATAGACTCCAATGCACTTCAAGTAAGCCAAGTATCTATATCACCTGAGAAAAACATGCTTAAAACGGTCAACATAAAGTTGGTGAGTTCATAGGTTAGTTTAAATATGAATGTAAGTTTCAAATGAATGTATTTGTCCACTGTATCATCACAGTACCATGTAAAAATCTCAAAGATTTATAAAGAATGCACGACACATTTTATGTCACCAAAAATACCAATCTTATCCCAAAGATTTATAAAGAATGCATGACCAATTTAATGTCACCAAAATGTTTCAAGTATGTATTGCCACTTTATTCAAGGCACAGTAAATATCCATGTGAGTATAAAACAATGATTACGATTTCTCTAAGTTCATGAAACAGATGCGCACTAATATAACAGTAAAAGTTCATTCGTATATTTTGTGGGTCGTGTAGACCCAACCAATCATAATCCGACATGTTATAACGTTCGTTGCCCAGTGATAGCTAATCACCCAAACGGGGATTGTCAATCCCGAATAGATCTATTTTATAACATTCGCGTGAACGACATGCTATAACGTTCGTTGCCCAGTGATCGCAAATCACCCGAACGGGGATCCTCACCTGAATAGATCTATTTCATAACATTCGCGCTTACCCTCCAAGTGATTTACGGTTCATGAAGCCGTGACGTAGACTTATATGTACCCATCACAGGTGTCCCCTCCAAGGACACTCGGGCAGTGATTTAAAGAATATATACTCCCGTTACCGGTGTCCCTTCCAAGAACACCCGGGCAGTAAAGTAAAAATTTGTACTCCCGTTACCGGTGTCCCCTCCAAGAACACCCGAGCAGTACCGTTTCTGTCATCAGTTCAATCCACTTAAGCTAATCCGTAATCCTTTTTCAAAAGTAAAGTATGCATTCGTGACCAAAAATGAAGTCACGTATTGTATCCCATAGCGAGCTATGTAAACGAGTATGTAAACCAATTTGTAATCAACCATGTAAATGCATTTGTAAACAAGCATGTTCTCGCCCCAAAAATATATGTAAAACCAGTAAAACATAGGGCTATAACTCACCATGTCCTTTAGAAGCAATCACATTGTTATAAGATAACCGAGCAAGTAAAGGAGTTTATAGACAAGCATGTATCCCCCTCGCGGGTATTGACAATATAACATTCCGTATTTCAGGTCCATTTTACAGTACTAATTAATTCACTATTTAATATTTTTTTTTCTCGTACGCTTTCCATTGTTGGGAGTTGGTGAATTTTGTAATATTTGCTTTAATTACAACCTTAAGCTAAATTCGCGAAGATACTGAAAATGATCAAACAATGTAAAAACGGCCATTAACAATTAAATGTTTACTCAAGCAAGTGTTATATGATTCTTAGTGAGGATAATTAATGACTTTGTTCATCTTATTTTATATCGGCTACGTACAATGCTTACGTTTCATAATAAAAATACGTTTTTAGTCCTCACCCGGAAGTTCTAAAACCAACAACGCCAAAACAAATACCATCAAAATACCCCAGGGGATTGTACATTATACCCAATACTCAAAATAATCAAAAATTACATCTTATATATATATATATGCCGAAATTACAAGGTGAGACCAAGACTTTTTAAGTATACATAATATCTAGATATTATAAAGATATTTATGAAATAAACTCTTACACTTTTTATCAACTAGGCATGTTAACTTAACCTAGGGTTAGAAAGTAACCATGGTTAAGTTAGCAAGATATTTTCACTATAAATAGGCATGCATGCATGAGTAAAATTTTCATACTTCTTATACTTGAAAATTTCATTTTCTTTCTCCCTTTTTCACCCTAAAACTCACGGCTCAATTAAGCCATCCAAACAAATCCACACTTTGATTTCTAAGCATAAACAACCCCTTATACACAATCCTAAGATGTATTAAGTCATATCAAGCCTTGGATCACCATTTGCAATTATTAAGAATAAAAAGTAAAGTTTAGGGTTGATGAAACCTAATCTAGGGTATAACTTGAAAGCCTTGGATTTAAGTCTAAAACAAACGGGTTTAGCATTCATTACATCCTAATACATCATCCACTAAGGTCTTTCTAAATCCTTCATACTTTTAATTGTTGTGATTATTATTGTTATATGTTATTTACGAGCTAAATCACCCTAATGACTTTTAAATGTGTAAAAGTGTGGTTTTTATTTGAGTTTATCAATTTATACACTATTCATATTAATATGGTCCAATATCCCACGGAAAAGTAAAAATAAAAGTATGTTAACCTATGGAATAGTATAAACATGATTAGTTAAAATTAAGGGTTTTTATAATGTTTCTTAATCTTCACTGGAAAAATAATGAAAGTAAAAGGGTTAAACTTGATACAATATGAATTATACAAGGACTAGGGATGATATAGGACTTTTATTATAAGTAACCAAACATATGAAAAATATGGTTATTAGTTTTTTAAGTAAACTACTAAAAACTAATTAATACATAAAACAAGAGTTTTAAACACATTTTAGAAATAAATATCTTAGGGGCTGTTTTTGTAATTTAAAATTTACATATATGTTTTATGATTTTATAAAATACTACATGTCACAAGGATCGATGGGTCATAAAGAACTCGAAAAACCGATTAATAACGAAGAAGATACTGCTATTTTACAAGTTTACGATAGTATAATACTTTATAAACTAATTTTTAAAAAAAGTTACTATTCATTACAGAAACTTATACTATTTCATAAACAACAATAATATGATAAAGAGGGAGGAGGAATTGTTTACTGTGTTAGGGGGATTTAGTGGCTTCAATTACAAGAACGTGCTCGAAAGAATCGTAAAAACGAGCTATAACGAATAAGAAACACTAAATCGTAATTTTCGTATTAAAAGTATAAAATCAAGTATATGCTGTGTGTGAATAGTAAAAACACTATTCATACGCAGAAAAACAAAAACTTGAAAATAAATATTTGATCACTTTCGTCTTACTACGAAGACGTGAACGAAAGAAACGCGAGCAACCAGGCTAAAAACTACCATATTAGGTCATTTTTACGAAAAGTAATTTATAAACGTTTTCATCACTTTATAATATTATTTTACTAAAACGATTAGACGGATGATTATCAATATAAGAAAAATGAGTGGTAATCAAAGTGCTATAATTACAAGGGAGTTTCATTAATGAGAGGCCACATCGGATGGCTTATCGACGATGTTGGATTTACGATTTAAAGATCCCTAGCTCCTCGTACGTCATGTCATGACCACATTATTATGATAAGCCCGAACGATAGAACGAGATGTAACAACTATCAGATTATATTCAATGTTATAAAGATTGAAGTACACGGTCTTAATCGACCTTAAATTACATAGGTTGCAATCGCTACGTTCTGCGTGACTTTATCTTGAATTATTGGACTATACAGTACTCAAGGTGAGAACATAGCCTCGCTTTTACTTATTAACATGCTTTATAAACCCGCGAGGGGATACAGCTTGTTACAAACTCTTTACATACTCGTATTTTATCTTATACAATGTGTATTTACCTTTTTAATACGTTGTGAGTAAAAGATCTAAACAGAGTAGCTAGACAAAACAAAAGATCTATACAGTCTGCTAGCTGGGAATAACCCATAATACTTAACAGACTGTACAGTAGCTACAGTCATAACCCAGTCTAAGAACTGCTACTGGCCTCCTCTGGTAGCTCTGGCTCTGCAGGATCCTTAGCAGGTCCCTGCTGTCTCTGAAGCTCGATCATCTGAGTCTTGAGGCTCTTCACTATCTTTAGTGCCTCCACTAACTGTCTCTGTCTCCGATGGTCTGCTTTCAGCAGATCTGAAATCACCGTCTGTCTCCTACGGTCTGCTGCCTGCAACTCAGTGATCTCGGACTGCTGAGCCATGACCGTAGTCCGAAGTGATATGCCCTCGGAACGTACCTGATCGCAAGCATCCATCGACTGTGCCCAAGCGGCACGAGATACTCTGGCCTCCTCCTCCATCAGAAGGGCAGTGCGTCTATGGAATGGCCTATCCCTGTACAACATGTTGACTCGGGCTCTAAGTAGAGCTCGGTCATGTCGTGCATCATCCAGCTGAGAATATATGATCTCATCCTCCTGGTCAACAGTAGTAGCCAACTCAGTAACTCTCTGATTGACCCCCTCTAGGGTGGTCGGTGCAATCTCCTGGATGGCTCCTACAAGGTCATCCCATGTATCCGTAATACCATAGCCTAACTCTCTAGACGTCTGGCGTCCTGGAGCGGCATCTAACATATCAGCAAATCCATAAAGGTCTGCCCTAGCTATGGCAGGTCCAACCTGCCTAGCAGTACCAGCCGCCGAACTCTCCCCGACCTCGTATCCAGGACCAGGAGTAGTATGACACGGCCTCTTACGAAGTGGTAAACAAATCTCAAGCATCTCAGTCTCATGAACAGGATATGGTAGTGCATCTCTCTGTCTAATCCCAACAGCTCGGGATCCCAGAGATCCCTCAACATATGTAGGGCTATTGGGTGGTGGTGATGGTATAGGTAATGGCGGAGAGGGTATCTGAGGAAGTGGTGATGAGTATGGAGAGAGAGGTGATGGTGGTGGAGTAGGTAAGGCTAACAATCTCTCAGCAACTTCCTCAGAGAGGAACAGTGTCGGCGCCTGGGGTCGGATAGACATCCTATCCGTAACGCGATAAGCAAGGTATGGGTCCTGGTCAGCTGAATAAGCAACAGCTGCAGGGTCGGCAGGAGCTAAGTGCTCCTCCTCCTCTGCATCATCATCATCATCATCGTCATCGTCAAATGGCTCCTCATCATCCCTGTCGTCTCCTCTGTCAGCAGGATAGTCGGCTGGATCCTCCTCAGGATCCTCCTTGTCATCCTCCTTCGGATCCTCCTCAGGATCGGACTTAGGAATGTATCTCAATGACTCAGTAGTAGGTGAGGCAGCAACAGGCAATGGCTGCTCCTCAATTGGTAAGACATCGTCCTCTGGTAAGAACTTTGGGTAAACAAGATCCGGAACAAATGGTACATAGATAGGTGAAGGTGGTGCCTGCTCTGGCTTCTCAAGGCCAGGCACGTAATCTGGAGACGGTGGATCCTAAAAAATAGGTCCTTCAGCTCCTGGTGATCCTATGTCAGATAGGTCCTCATATGGGCTGGATATCTCAGTATACGTAACTTTACTGATGTGTATGTAACCGTTGAGTGCTCAGAATCCTCACATGATAGTATCTGAAATCAAAAAATTAGCTTATATTAAGTTATTATTATAAGACTATCATCTCTTTAAATACGTAATTTATTTTATAAACACGTATATCAATTATGCATGTATATAGCCTAAGACTAATGCAATAATTTGTAAATGATATACCCAGTAAAACCCTTTTGTATGTATGCTATTGTTTGAATAACGGTTATAGTCCAGCAAAACATTTTGACCTGGTTCTACTAAACCTTGGCTCTTGATACCAATCTGTAAAAACCCGCAAAATGGGTTCGCAGCGGAATAAGGTCCGGGGCAAGTTACTTAGATCAACAGCACAAGATATATATAAGAACGGACTCAAAAGTCGTTTAAACTGATTACATTGGATTTATAATAAAGAATATTACAAAAAGCTTATAGCTTTACTGGTTCTTTGTTTATTATTACAAAAGGACACATAGATTTCCATAAACATGATACACATAAGTCTTTAACAGTACAATCCCAAAACATAATCCAATGCATCCTTGGCACCTCGTGCCTATTGACCTCCTAGAAAACATTGCTTAAAAACGTCAACAAAATTGTTGGTGAATTCATAGGTTTATGTATTTAAATTTGCGGACCGCAAGATTTCCAGTGATGTTACTACATTGCCAACAAATCACAAAACCAGAATTACTGTTGCACTAGTCATGACACTGAAGCTCAACCATATATTTGCTATTTTAGGCAGGTTTATTTTGCCCGTTAAAATGTTGTAACTGCAACATCCAAGTCCGACATGGTCAACGTTCGTTCCCAGTGATAGCTAATCACCCAAACGGGGAGGTTAATCCCAATAGATCTATTTTATAACATTCGCGCTACATAATGTTATTAGCAACTACTCTATGCAATTGGACTGTTCATGAAAATGGGCTCAGGAGGGTTATCGCTACTTAGGCGATCACATAATCTAATATAATTTAAACAACTTGCGTCTAATTTATAATACAAAGCATGTTCTAACCAAATAATAGTAAATCAGTAAAACTGTAAAAGTGGGGCTATGAACTCACCTTGAGTACAGATAGTCCAAATAATCACAGATAAAACGTCACGCAAACGTTTAGATGCAACCTATTTAAATTAAGGTCGTATAAGTACCGAGTACTTTAATTAATAACATTGAATATAATCTTATAGTTGTTACATCGTACTATCGTTCGGGCTATCATAATTAAAGAGGTCATGACATGACGTACGAGGAGTTAGGACACTTTAAATCGTAAATCCAACAATTCGTCGATACGCCATCCGAAGAGGCCTCATTATGAAACTCCCTAGTATTATAGCACTTTGATAACCACTCAATATTCTATATAGCATAATCACCGACTAATCGTTTTAGTAAAATAATATTTATAAAGTGAAAACGTTTATAAATATACTTTTTTGTTAAAATGAACCTTATTTTGGTCGTTTTTAAGCCCGTTGCTCGCGTGTTCTTACGTCCACGTCGTCGTAGTATGACGAGTGTCAAAATATTACATTTTCAAGTTTTAAGATTCTGCGAGGAATAGTAAAAATTACTGTTTCACAACAATATATTCCCGTTTTTACGTACTTAATTAGAGTTATATCGTATTCGCGATAACTTATTCGTTTTAAAAATACGATTTTAGTGTTATTCGAGTACGTTTCTCGTTATTAAAAGATTTATAATATTTTACAAAGTTGTCCACTGATGATAGTATTTTTATGTTCATAGTTATAAATATTACTTTTATAAACTTTAATTATCGATAACGTGTAGTTATTGTTTTGTTCGTTTTTAGCGATTCTTGCTGTACGATCTCGTAATTAAAAGTTATATCATATTTTAGATGTTTTTTAAAATGAAAGTTGCTGGGTGGGGTTGGGCATGTAATGAATAATTAACTTTTTATAAAAATAGTTTTCTAAAGTATTATAGTCGTAAACTCGTTTTAACGTTCTTTCTTCGTTATAGATCGGTTTTTCGAGTTTTTATCATTATGGAAACGTCACGAGGCGTATTAATTTTATAAAATTTCTTTACCTACTGTCTAGTTCGAATTTTAAACAGCCCATTATGTATTTAATGTTTAACTTTAAAAAAACTTGTTTATGTATCATTTTCTTTTGTAGTTAGTATAAAACTTTGTAACCCATATTTTAATTTGTGGTACTTATATTAATTATCAATATTCATCCCTGTCCTTGTATAATTCATTTGTTACAAGTTCAACCCTTTTTTACTTTCATTGTTTTCTTAGTATTTACATTAGATAACTTTATAAACCCTAATTAAGTCCTTAAACATGTTATTACTTACACCATAAGTTAACATCCTTATAGATCTATTTTCCATGATATATATTACCATTAGGATATGATAATATAGTGTTTAAATTGATAAACTCAAATAAAAACCCATTTTACACATTTTAAAAGTCATTAGTGGTGTGAATTTATCACGTAATAACATATAAACTCATATAACTCTAACAAATAAAAGTATGAAGGATTTAGAAAGACCTTGGTTATGAAGTATAGGATGTAAAATGAATGCTAAACCCGTGTTTAGACTTAAATCCAAGCTTTTAAGCTTATAACCCTAGATTAGGTTTCCAAAACCCTAATCTTTCCTTTTTCTTCTTATTACTTGCAAATGATGAACCAATGCTTGCAAACACCTTAGAATACCTTAAGTATGTTGTGTAAAGGGTTGTATAATCTTAGAAAATCAAAGTGTGGATTGTGTTATAGAGGGGTTTTGTGCCGTGGGTTTTAGAGTGTAAAAGAGAGGAATAATATGAATTTTGCATGTAAAGAAGTTTAAGTAATGTTTACTTATGCATGCATGGGTATTTATAGTAAAAATATCTTGCTAAACCTACCATTTACTTTCTAAACCTAGTTATGATAACAAGTCAAGTTGATATTGGTGTAAGAAATAATTGTATCTTATATATCTAGTTTTTTATCATAATATATAGATAATATGTTCAAGTTGGATATTCTTGGTTCCATTTTGAAAAATTCGCATTTATAACTATATGGTGGTGTTATTTTAATTATTTTGGGTATTGGGTATAATGTGGGTATTCGTGTTAGGCGTAGTTAGGTTTTAGAACTTCGGGTATGCCTATACGCATTTTTATAGAAACATAAGCATTTTTACGTAGCCTGATAAAATAAGATGAACAAATTATTTATTATCCTACATAATAATCATTTAAACAATTGCTTGTTCGTAAACATTTAATCGTTTAATGCCTGTATACAGTGTATGAATCATTTTCAGCTTTACGCGATTTAATCTCACGTTTTTCGGTTTTAAGAGTAAATGCGTAAAAACCTAAAAATTAAATTGTGAATATATATTGTCATTCAATGACCTAAAATACGAGTGTTTATAGAGTGTTAATTAGGGATCAGGTCTAGGTCTGTTTTTGGCTTTTTGATTTTTTATTTGCTTCTTGAGTCAAACATTTGCTTTTATGTCAAAGGACTTAAGAAACCAAACTGTCACTTTTAGATTAGCTTTTTCTAGCTCTTTAATAAGCTTTAGTCCATAAGTCCATCTATTAAAGTTGTTTATTTTTACTTGGTTTATAGCTTTTTCAAAAAGATAATAAAAAAAAAAATATTTTTCTTTAAAAAAGTTAGGTCATAGGTTAGAACATGTGACCTCCATCGCATAACACCACACACTTTACCCAACGCGCCCCTTGGTATTTTTTCTTAAAACCATTGCACATTTAATATTATTAATCTTTTTTTAGTTTTAAGCTTAACAGCTTATTTGATTTTTTAACAGCTTATAGGTTTAGCTTTTTGGAGTCATTTTTCTTTATAAACCTTAAGGTTAGTGTTTAGTATTTTTATAAAAGTTTCTCAAATTTTTAGGATTAAGTCTAGTATTTTTAATTTAATTTTTAGTATTATTGAGTTAAAAAAATAGTTTTAATTAGTTTAAAAATTCAAAAAAATATTTTTCTGTTTTTAAAAATATTAGTTTAAAACATTTAAGTTTAAAAATTTGCATTTGGAGTTTTTAGAGTTTTATTTTATCATTTTTAGTTAAATTAGTTAGTAAAAATCTAGTTATTAATTAGTTTTTAATTGCTTTTAAATGTCATTATTTTTTATTATTCTGTATTTTCTAGTTTAGCGTACCTTATGTGCTTACCTTTTGACAGTTTGTTAGATTTAGAAATTCAAATCCAAATCTTAAATGATAGATCAAGCTAGATTTTCGAAATGACGTGAATTTTTCCATTCAACTTCTCGAGGAGAAGATACCTGTGTTGATTAACTTATTATTCTTTCATAAGAATAATATGGTATGATACTTTGGTTATGTATATGTATTATATATACTATACTATATATTATTATATAAAATAATATATATATATATATATATATATATATATATATATATATATATATATATATATATATCTATATATATATTTATATATATATATATATATATATATATATATATATATATATATATATATATATATATATATATATATATATATATATATATATATATTAGATATATAATATATATATTTAATATATATATATATATATATATATATATATATATATATTATATATAATCATATTACTATATATTATATATATAATACATTATACATAAGCAAAGTATCATACAAATTATTCTTAGGAAAGAATAATAAGTTATCAACACGGGTATCGTTCTCCGCGGTGAGAGGTGAATGGAAATTCACGTTCATTTCGTAAATCGAGCTTGATTGTCATTTAAGATTTGGATTTGATTTTTTTCTTATAAAAAAAAAAAAATCTAACAACGCAAAGGGAAGGCACAATAATGTGTACGCTAAAACTAGGAAAATTAAAGAAAATTAAAAAACTTAATGACATTTAAAAGCATATTTTTTAAAAACTAATTAATAACTAGATTTTTACTAACTATTTTAACTAAAAATGATAAAATAAAACTCTAAAAACTTCAAATGCAAATTTTTAAACTTAAATGTTTTAAAGTAATATTTTTAAAAACAGAAAAATATTTTTTTGAATTTTTAAACTAATTAAAACTATTTTTTTAACTCAATAATACTAAAAATTAAATTAAAAATACTAGACTTAATCCTAAAAATTTGAGAAAGTTTTATAAAAATACTAGGCACTAACCTTAAGGTTTATAATGAAAAATGACTCCAAAAAGCTAAACCTATAAGCTACTAAAAAAATCAAATAAGCTGTTAAGCTTAAAACTAAAAATGAGTATTAATATTAAATGGTGCAATGGTTTTATGAAAAAGGACCAATGGGCGGTTGGTAAAGTGTGTGTGTTAGAGAGGGAGGTCACATGTTCGAGTCCTATGACCTATCTTTTTTAAGAAAACATTTTTTATTTTATTTTTGAAAAAGCTATAAACCAAGTAAAAATAAGCAACTTTAATAAATGGACTTATGGACTAAAGCTTATTAAAGAGCTATAAAAAGCTAATCTAAAAGTGATAGTTTGGTTTTTAAGTCTTTGACATAATAAGCTAAAATGGTTTTGACTCAATAAGCTAATAAGAAAATCAAAAAGCAAAAACAGACCTAGACCTGATCCTAATAAGCACTAATATAACACCTCGTATTTTAGGTCATTGTATGACATTATGTAATTCATAATTTATTTTTAGGGTTTTACGCATTTACTCTTAAACCGTAAACGTTAAGTTAAATCGCGTAAACTGAAAATGATCATACAATGTAAACAGGCATTAAACGATTAAATGTTTACATCAAGCAAGTGTTATATGATTATTATGAGGATAATTAATAACTTTGTTCATCTTATTTTTATCGGCTACGTAAAATGCTTACGTTTCATAATAAAATACGTTTAGGCATACCCGGAAGTTCTAAAACCTAACTACGCCTAAACGAATACCCACGATTATACCCAATACTCGAAATAATCAAAAATTACATCTTATATACATATATATGCCGAATTTATAAGATGGGACCAAGACTTTTCAAAGTTTACATCTTTTACATAATATCTAGATATTATATAGATATTTATGCAAGTAACTCTTACACCTTTTATCAACTTGACTTGTTAAACTAAACTAGGGTTAGAAAGTAACCATGGTTGGGTTAGCAAGATATTTACACTATAAATACCCATGCATGCATAAGTGATCTTTCCTTAAATCTTTATACTTACAAAAATTATTTCTTTCTCTCTTTTACACTCTCTAAGTCACGGCACAAATAAGCCATCTAAACAAATCCACACTTTGATTTTCTAAGATTATACAAGCATATACACAACATACTTAAGGTATTCTAAGAAGGTTTCAAGGGTTGGCTAAGCTTTGAAAGGATTTTAAGAAGTTATTGCAAGATTAGGGTTTTGGAAACCTAATCTAGGGTTATAAGCTTGAATGTAACACCCCCAAATTGGGTCGCAGCGGAATATGGGTCCGGGGCATGTTACTTCTCAGATCAACAACACAAGAGATAT
>BQNB010140675.1:5544-17383 GCA_026074375.1 Tanacetum coccineum | reverse complement strand
TCTTCGTAAAGTTGCTTTACAGGTCTGTGTTTATGTTCTTTTTTATTTGTGTTTAATATTGATTTTTGGTATCAATTTGTGTTGAGCGTGGTTATTTTCTTTTTCAATTTGCAGAATTTATCGAAGACGTTGACTGTAGATGAGTTATTTTATCTAAAGGAGCAATTTTTTGTTAGAACCAAGCAAAAACGGATCCATAAATATACACGGGTTGATTTTGTTGTGGGATTGTGACGGTCGTTGAGGTTTCGTTCTTGAATCTTGAACGGTATGAACAGCGACTACTGATAATTAAGGTGACTATCACTTTTCAATTTTGCCTTTTATTTTAATACGTGTTTCAGATTTATACAAATAAATTAGGGGTTTAGGGTTCTTTAGATTTGGTTTATTGCACTCTGTAATTGAATGTGTTTTTTGGAGTAAATTAGGGGGTCAATTAGGGTTGTTTGGATTTTGCTTACTGCATTGTATTTAATCGGCTATGTTTACTTTCGAAAGGTCTATGAAGGTATTTATTTATGGGTGTTTTGATGTTTGTATGTATCAAGGGAGCCACAATTGCATAAGTCGATATTCAAGGTAGGAGGACTGCCTGATGGAACAAAAGTATTTTATAGAAGAACTCCAGCAAAGGAAGCTGATTCTTTAATGAACATGTAAGCATTAGATCTCTAAATTATTACAATAATAACATCCTTCCATTGACAAAATTTTCCAGGTAAAAAACAAGGCTTTGGGATTTTTTGTCTTTGCTGCAACAATGAGGTACTTCTTCCTTCAACCTCAGAGTTTTATGGCATAGGAGATGATATAATTTTCTTATGACTGTCAATTGGGTAGCCCCTCGCAATTTGAGGCTCACGCTAGCATGGTCTCTCGAAGAAAGCCGTAAGTTTCCCCACTAAAAACAAATGATAGACATATGTTTCCCCCCAAATTTTGGGTATAATTTATTAATTTTCATATTTAAATATTGCCAGCTATGAAAATATTTACCTTGAAAGTGGAATGTCTCTCCATGACTACGCACTCGAGTTAAAGCTGAAGAACAAAAATTTGGCGAACAATGATGATGGCGTGTGCAGAGTTTGTGAGACAGGTGGACACGTATTGTGCGGTGGATGCCGAATATTGGTCCGTATAGGTAGAACGCAGATTTGGATTTATTTTTCTTTATGATATATCACGTGCTGAGTGTTTTTAATACTTCAATTTGGATTAAATGTGTACTATAAGGAAACTGATGCATATTCTTTTGGTCACACAGAATGCTTATCTGAAACAGGCACTTCCAGGGAAGTACTGTGCCAAAAATGCGCAAAGAAGCATGTGGGACCAAACTCTGCAAAGAAGATTGCAAAACTTCGCAAGAAATTGCAAGCGGTTCTTTTGCATGTGTACTATGCTGGTAACACTGTTACATGCACCATATTACATGTTAGCAAAGAAATCATTTTTCCATTTATATAAAATCATGCAAGCCTGTTTGAATAAATTGGTTGAATGTATACAGAGCCTATGATTTCATTGAAGGTCGCGCTTCCATGACCGCACTTCTATTATTTGCGATCAGGTGATTATATTTGTTTGTTGGTCACTTTTGCTTTCATACCATGTGTTTTTATGTTGTATTATATACAAATCGGTCAATCCATTTTGTATACCTCGCAAAAAATGAGACAAAAGTGAATTTAAATAATTATCTTGGCGGGGCAAGCAGTCTCGTATTGTGGTGCAGCCATGGCGTGTGTTTGGTATAGCTTCTATATCTACAGATCTGAGCCTCATTTTGCACTGTATGCATATATTACAATTCTATCTGTGATTAGTGTTAGACGATGACATGAAAGAGAGGAGAGATAGATATGAACTTTGACTGCTTATATATGCTTATTACGCTTTCGATTGGTTTTTATGAAAGATTTTTTGGCGAATTCGGATTACAAATTTAAGCCTAATCATTTATCGCACCACAATTTGGTGTGTCATGGATTATTATTGCAGAACCGAACAGTTGTTGTGGTTGCTTATATACTCTATTGAGAAAAGGTGAATTCTCTTTATACTGAATTTTATTTATTTGTTTCAATTGGAGAATCTATGATTGTCGAAACCGAGTAAGCTCAATGCTAAAACCAAGTTTTTGAAATAGTCGCTAACGACGAGATTGCAATGAGTAAAGAAGATATATGCGAAAAGCTTTGCTAACCTATAATAATCCTATAAGCAGGCTAAATAAGCTCATCCAAACGCCCCCTGTATAAAGAAGCTTAAAGTTAGTAAGCTTAAAGATGTAGAAATGTGGTAGTTCAGATTTTGAATATTCCTGAACTGAATTTGTGGTGTGCCTAATCAGGTCTGGAGTTGGAGGCGAAACCAATGAAGGCAAGGACTCTTAAGCCACCTGAGGACAGCTAGGTAGTGGGAGGAGCCGGCAAAGCCAATTAGCCCAACGTCACGCACAAACAACATCCAACAGCCCCGCTAGATGTGATTAGCGTCTTAAGATTTCTCTGGTCCAGGTTAGCTTCGTCCACCCATTTGTGTACTACATAAATTGTAGACGACACATTAATAAATCATTTTCACTTACAATGTCTAATAGAATTTAAACTAAAAATAATAGAATTTTAGTATATTACAATGTCTAATTAATAAATCGCTATGTGCCTGCGTATTTAGTATTAGTCGAGATGTTTTGCAATTTAAGACGCTACAAGTATATTCCAACTGAAAGTTACCCTTAGGCCTATTGTTATCATTAGAAAAATATTCTGAACAAAGTAAGGTAATATAAAAACATAAGCTTACAATTGAGTGGCCAGCAAGCTATGTTGCAAAAATCGCTAGGCGGTAGCTAGGCGGTCGACCATCTTCGAGCTCGGAATCCGCCTAGGCGGATTGACATTATATATATATATATTTATTATTATTTTTATAATTTTTAATATTTAATTGATATATAAAATGCAAAATTTGTATATTTTTTAATAATTTTATTAATGTTTTTATTATTTTTAATTATATATGTTATGCATATGTTGCAAAAATAATATTATGTGTTATTTTGATTGTATTTTGGTCTATTTTTATTAAAGCCCACCTATTTAGTTATTGAGCCCATTGTATATGTTTTGTTAGTGGGCAAGATATAAAATACAACCTTAGGTTTTACAACTTTAAGTATAAGCCGACTTCTTCGTCTTCTTCCTTCATCTGCTTCTTCAACCTCCCTTTCACCCAGAAAAATCGAAAGAAGATGCTCCAATCGTTGTTAATTTTAAGATACATGTTATTGTAAGGTAAGTTATGTAAAAAAAGGCATGGATATGTAAAAAAAGCACTATATCTGATATTAAAAAAACCCTACATCTAATAAAAAAAAGTGTTGACCGGGTTTTTTTCTTGACCGATTTGACCCGCCTGGGCGGTTCGTTGACCGCCTTTTGACCAAAACGCCTAGATTGGCAGATTACTGAAAATCGAGGCGGATGGGGACCGACTAGCACCTAGGCGCCGCCTAGGCCGCTTTTTACAACACTGCCAGCAAGTTCAAGTTGTGGACCCTGCCCAAGGGTTTCTCCATTACTTGGAAGCGTGTTTGTTGCTCCATGTTGAATATCTTTCTGTTGTCTTCCATAGCTATTTGATCCCAATAGGTGAAGTTCATCATCAACATTACAATAAGACCCAAAGTAAAAAAGGCAGTATACTGATAGTGGACTTGCTACAGCAATTAAAACAATAAGAAACTCATACACTCGCTTTAGTGTGTGACTAAAATAGCTTTCTTTGAAACTTCAATAAGGAAGGAGGGAAATTATTCAATAGAGTTCTACCAACACTTGAGCTTTTGACATGTACAAGTTGAAGGTGAAGAAAAACCTTAAAGAAGCCCATTCTAGAGAACTACTTTGTTTTTAACCTACTAAAACAAATATGTAAACAAGTTTGCATCAAAATTCCAGATATTAAGAACTATATGAGTCACCATGTCAAAGGAGTCTGGAGCGTGCACAGAAAGATGATAAAATAATCAGACATCTTAAAACCAGATGTGCTAACAGAACTTGGAGTTTGGTGTAGCTCAGTAATCAGTAAGATAGATAATTGCACAGTTAGTGTTTGTAAGTTTGTTAGCTGTGTCCTTTTATTGACTTGATATATAAGATTACTTATGTGTTGTGCGAAAGTCGTTCGTATTGCCAATTGTAAAAGCGATCTTTTTTTAGCAACCATTTAATTGGTTGAAGAGTTGAAGATGCATCACATCTGATTGTTCCTCTCTTTTAGACGTGTTGACTTTTAACCTTTTAGGTCAGTCACTATCAACTAGATTCGAGCTTTGACTTTGTAATTAGCATTATATATTAAGAGCACAATTAACTCATAGTCGTGTAAACTGTTTTACATATGAAATAACTGTTCATAAAAGGGTTTTTTAGTAGGAAATTAAATTTGAATTTTCTGAGATGGGAGAGGCCGTGTCGAAGTACGTCCCTTTTGACCAATTGTGTGAAAAGTATATGCTGTGTTCGTCAACCGATTTTAAAAAATATAGGTTTTATTATATTGGATGTACTAATTATTTTTAGACAACTAAACACGTTCAGACCAAAGGCTTGAGTTCAACCAAACCAGTACCTAAAGCTACCTATTTTGAACCATTAACCAAGCTACCCCCTTGATACATCATCCATGGCTACAACCACATTTGATATAAAAGTGCCCGAGCGTGGAGATGTAGTGGATAAGTATGCAATCCATTTTTGTTTGTACTACAGGTGGCATGGATCATTTAAGTGTTCATCCTCGATTTTTATAAGGGTAAGTCAACTTCAACTCTACTAAGTTCTACTGCTTTTTAAAAATATTTGTAATGTTAGCTTTTTTGTGTAGCCTATTTGGTGATCTTTTTGTTATATTTGCTTTGCTGATTTAGTAATATATTGTTGAATTGTGTTGTGCAGTCATGCATCAAAGTGGATCTTGGCTTTGTGTCACCAGATAATGTTGAAGAGTGCATCCGCTTAACAGATGAGTTCCGCTTACTTCTCAATGCGCATCGATCCAAGGAAGATAAACTGGAGGTACTTGCTATGTCACTAAAATAATTCTTCTGCACTAATTATTTAAAATGCTTTCTCTTGCATCATTTATAATCTATGTTTTGTGCGTATCGATTATTCGAAAATTGGTTATGAGAGCGAATATTTACATCATATTCATTTCTGTGTGATTCCCATCAATGTTTCTGTGTGATTCAGTAATGATTATTTGAAAGTTGTTTTGTGCGTATCTGTGTTTTTAACTTCTCTTTATTGCAGGTTGTTGGGATAGCTGCTCCTGCTACATTTCGTTGGGAGCAAAGAGCACCGGATCCACTTCCGTCAACCCAAAACGACGCCCGCTAATCGTCTCGCAGCGGAGCGCAGGCCTACCTACTCGTATGAAGTATAGTTTTGAAACATATACATATATATTTATCATGTCATGAGAGGTATCATGCATTAATAGTCATTACATACTTATACTACTCTATAAAACATTTAAGCCCTTCCCTAAATAGAAAAGCTTACAAATTCTAATATTAATATTAGTAAACGATATGTTCTTTAAATTGAAATTAATTTATATGATTAATAATTAGGGGTGAGCAGAAAAACCGAAAAAACCGAAACCAAACCAAAAACCCAAAAAAACCGATCCAAAATAACCGACCGAAACAAGAAACCAGTGGTTCGGTTTTTACTTTTTCAAAAACCAAAAATTTCGGTTCGGTTTTGGTTTTTGTCCAAAAACCGAACCGTAAAAACCGAACCGAACAGGTTTTATTATATAATTAGTATAATATAAATAAATCAGTAAATAAATCAAATTTATAAATTCATCTTCATTTTGTGGGTAAATTTATAATATATTTATCTTAATGTTTATATGCGTGTCTGTCGTGTACGTGTGTTTACTTGACATATATTAATACATATGTGACAATGATCGTACTATGTGTATATTCAGTTGCATATGTGTGTTTCATCTATATGTGTGTAATTGTAGAAATTTGAGATATATATTATTAGGCTTAAATTGACAAAAAAAATAAGAATAACAAATTTTCTACGTAAAACAAGTTTGTTTGTATAAATTGGCCACACCTAATATAAACGGTTAAAAACCGAAAAAACTGAGAAACCGAACCAAAACCGAAAAAACCAAACCGCCAAAAACAGGACGGTTTTGATTTTTGGTTTTACAAAAACCGAATATTTCGGTTCGGTTTCTGTTTTAGCAAAAAACCGACCCAAACCGAACCATGCACACCTCTATTAATAATACAACTGATTGTAATTGAAAATATTTAAAATACAATTAAGTAAATAACAATTATTAACTTTCCGTTACATAATTTTAAATTCACATTATAGGTTATTTGTTTTAATATAAAAAGTATTAGTCATACAATATATTGATTAGACAACTTGTACACTATTAGACATACCATATATCAGAATAGACAATCTGTCGCTAGCTGTACCATTTGGCCCATGGCCCATTCTTTGTATAACATGTAAACCCTATGCAATATCTATAAATTAAAGCATAATGAACGTGAATAGACACAAGGCAAAACAATATCTTTTATGGTAATCAGAGCCACTGTCTGATATTCTCCCAAAAATTTCTCACTTTCCTTCCTAACCTCCTTCTCCTTCGCTTTTCACATCAGATCTCCTTTCAACCCTAATGGAAATTAATGATAACAATATCACACCTTCATCACCATCCCTTTCTTCTATGAAAAAAGCCTTTGGTGTAACCAACATCAAGACACATGTACCCCTCGTCTTGGATCTGGACCAATTGAATTACGATGCCTGGAGTGAGTTGTTCACAACCCATTGTTATAGTTTTGGCGTGCTCGGGTTCCTTGATGGAACTATTATCCACATAAACAATGATGCCAACGATTGGAAGAGAGTTGATTCACTGGTTAAAGTCTGGATATATGGAACAATCTCCACGTCACTTCTCTAAACCGTTCTAAAAAAGAACGTAACAGCCAAGGACGGACGAGCCTTAAAAATATATTCCATGATAACAAGGATGCTCGCGCTTTGGAGCTTCATGAGGAACTTCGCTCTATTGATCTCGGTAACTTAACCATTGCTGAATACTTCAAGAAAATAAAGGTAAATGTTGATCTCTTATCAAATATTGATGTTGCGGTGGATGAAAAGACACTCGTCATGTATGCTATTAACGGGTTGGGTGATTGTTACGATCACGTTGCTAGTATTATCTGTCACAACCCTAAACGACCAACCCTACTTGAGACTCGATCGATGCTACTCCTTGAGGAGTCGCGTATGAACCGCAAACAAAACCGCCATCACACCAGTGATAACTCTTCCTCAACTCTTCCTCACCACTGTGTTGGTTACCTCGTCCAAACCCAACCCTCCCAAAACAAACACTAAAGAAATATGTAGGATTATTCAGAAGGGTAATTATAGGTTTGGGGCCAAATGTCGTTATCTTCATACTCGAGATAATAAGCAAGTCATGCAACAGCAGCCATGGAATGGTCATGGGAACTTTGGTGGTTAAATGGTTTATGGTCCAACTGGACAACCTGTTCGTGGACCAAGGCCTGTTTACTATGGTCCATCTCATACTCAAACTTAATATGCTTTTGGCCCATCCGGCCCAACTTAAGACATTTTAGGCCCATATCCGGCCACCCCTACTGCTAGCTTATCCGGCCCAAGACCAGGTGCTCCGGGTTATTGGGTATACGGTCCAGACCAGGCTACCACTTTGCCCCATGCATTCAACACCATGAGTTTTTGATATGCTGATAACAACGAAGATTCAGGGTGGTACATGGATACGGGTGCCACATCTCATCTCTCCGCGGATCCAGGTAAACTCAAGACCCTTTTTAATAAAAGTAGTATACCGTCTATAATTGTTGGTAATGGGGCAACCATCCCCGTAACTAATAGTGGTCATAGTATTTTGTCATCTTTACATCATCCCCTTTACTTTTAAAACGTACTCATTACACCTAACATATTAGAGTACATATTATATTGTATATTCAGTGAAATCAGCCCATTGGCCCGAGCCCAGTTTGTATAGCTTCTAGGGCAACCCATAGTCTAGAAGGTTCATTTGTATCATATATATAAGTCAATTGTTATCAATAATAAGCAAGCAATCAATCAAGCAAATCAATTAATCTAATATGGTATCACAGCCAATATCGATCCACTTCTAAAATATCTCATCTTAGTCGTCCACTCCCCTATTCTTTCTCTACCTCACGTCATTGATTTTTTTTCACCATATCACAAAAACATTTGTCGCCTTGGTTTTCTGTATAGAAGAGTCACATACAACCAACAAAAAAAAGTTACTGTTCATCGGTGTTACTGTTCATCGAAAGAAAAAAAAGAAAAAAAATAATTATTCTTATGGCTTCTCATGATCAGCAATGGTATATGGATATTGGAGCCACTTCTCACCTTTCATCTCACACCGGTAACCTTCAAACCTTTTATCTTAATCGTAATTTTTATTCAGTTATTGTCAGAAATGGATCATCTATACCTGTCATCCACTCTGGTCATGTACAAATCCCTAATCCATATCGTCCCCTCCACCTTAGAAATGTTTTTGTCACACCCAATATCATTAAAAACCTTGTTTCAGTACGAAAATTCACCATCGATAATAAATGCTCCATTGATTTTGATCCATATGGTTTCTCTGTACGAGATTATCATACCCGTCAAACCCTTCTTCGTTGTGACAGCACGGGTGATCTATACCCTTTACACGTTGCCGCCTCAGCCTTCGCCCTACTTACTAATAACTATTCCTTTTGTCATCAACGTCTTGGTCACCCTGGTGACGTTGTAATTCAAACACTGTCGTCACGTGGCCTTGTGTCTTATAATAAAAACACTCAACACTTGTGTCGTGCCTGCCAGTTAGGCAAACAAACAAAACTTCCCTTCCAACGATCTACCTCTATTGTTACATCTCCCTTTGACATTATTCACTCAGAACTTTGGACATCTCTTGTCTATAGCATGAGTGGATATAAATACTATGTTCTTTTCTTAGATCACTATTCACATTTTTATGGGTCTACCCACTTCACAGAAAATCCGATGCGCAGTCAAAACTTCTACACTTTCGTGCCTTTATAAAAACCGAGTTCAACCGTGAAATCAAAGCTTTTCAATGTGATCATGGTGGAGAATTTAACAACTCCCTCCATGAATTATTTGCCACTAATGCCATTCAATTTCGTTTCTCATGCCCACGTACATCTCAACAAAGCAAATCTGAACGCATGATTCGTACTATTAATAACGTAGTACGTTCTCTCCTCTTTCAAGCCCGTCTTCCTCTCGAGTATTGGGTCGAAGCACTACTCACTGCCGCTTACTTACTTAATATCCTCCCCTCCACCTCCATCAACAATTTACACAAAATTATTTAACAAACCAAACTCTTACACCCACCTTCGCACGATTGGATGCCTTTGTTACCTTACAACTTTCCACCGCACAAACTTGCCCCTCGTACCACACCATCTTTCTCGGGTACGCTTACAATCATCGTGGATATCGGTGCCTTGACCTGAACACCAACAAAATCATCATTTTTCGCCATGTCACATTTGACGAAACTGTCTTTCTCTTCGACTCCATGACTCCAACCAAACCCCCTTCATACCAATTTTTAGATGATAATCTCGACACCTCCCCCATTGCACTTCGCCTACTTACCACACCTACTTCTCCTCAACAAACACCACCACAAAACAACAAACCCACAAACAAATCCACAAACAACTCCACAATCAACACCTCCAACTCCTCTATCAACACCATCACCACAAACAACACCGACACCACCAACCACACCACCACCACCACCACCCACCTCGCAACACCCTATGGTTACACGCTCTAAAGTCGGGATTGTGAAAGCTAACCCTAAATACAACTTACATGTTACCACCTCCTCCCCTGTCGCCCCAAGTAACATTTCATGCCCTTCGAGATCCTAACGTAGAAACAAGCTATGTGCGTCAATGCTATGAAAACACAAGGTCTTCTGGACTGCACTTTTATGGCTCTTCTTAACTTTTGGAATGCACTTTTATGGTTCTTCTTGACTTTGTGGCATTTGATATGCTGGAAAAAACTTATATTGGCATAAGCTCATACATTAGTTATATGCATGCCCAAAAATAACAAAGAAACACAGTTTAGTTCCAATATTTAAAGTGGCCTAGGTATAAATTTGGTTCACTCGGTTCTGTTCTGACATAAACCGAAGAAACCCGACTGATAAACCGAAACCGAAGTAGGCATTTCGGTTTGGTTTTGGTTTCTGCTATTTCCAAAAGTCGGTTTTCAGGTTGAGTTTTTTTTTTTTCATTTTTACATACCTTTGAAGATCTAGCATAGCATGTGGAAGTTGCTTGGAATGTTTTTGGCGGATAACGAACCTGGTGGCATAATATCTTGAATATTGTTCTTGTAAGTTAACTTATCAAACATAGGTGATTATGTGAATGTTGCTTTCATAACCTTCTTGAACGAACTCACTCTTTGATATGTTAGTTCATCTATTATACCACCATTTTCAACCACTAAATTGGTTTTAAAACAAGCTGAATCCAACTTAAAAATGAGTCATGTGTCTGCAAGTTCCATTTATTTAATTTTTACTATCAACTGATGCAGTGTTGCATGTATAACATATGTTAAAATCCTAGAGTGATCAACAATATGAAAATAAAAATGATTAATTGTAACCCTTGCAAGACTCCGGTTAACACTGAGAAGAAGCTTGGACATGAAGGATCACCGGTCACTGATCCTACTTTATATCGCAACCTTGCCGGAGCACATCAGTACCTCACCTTTACCCGACCCAATTTGTCATATGCAATTCAACAGTTATGTTTTTTCATGCATGATCCTCGAGAGCCACACCTTAATGCCATGAAACATGTTCTTCGTTATCTTCGAGGAACCACTGATCTTGGATTACAGCTATTTCGGTCTACTACATCACAGCTTATTGCCTACTCTGATGCTCACTGAGCAGGTTGTCCGGCTACGCGCCGGTCTACTTCTGGGGTGTTTTTCTTTGTGACAACCTTCGGACGTGGTCCTCCAAACGCCAGGACACGGTGTCTCGTTATAGTGCTGAGGCTGAATACCGCGGTGTCTCGTTCTAGTGCTGAGGCTGAATTCGCAACCTCCTTCGTGAGCTTCATACCCCACTTTTCACAACGACCTTGGTCTACTGTGATAATGTCAGTGCCGTATACATGTCTGTTGTGACAACCGACAATTTTCGGATCTTTAAATGACTATTTTACCATTTGACTTTTTGGGTTTGACTTGACCTTGACCCATTTTTACCTTTTGTTGTCAACTAAAAACGATTACAGTGTAACCGGTAATTTTTTTTTTGAAATACCTTTAAATAATAAATCATATTTATTATTACATATCTCTTATTTACGAATTTATTTTTCAAACTTATTTGACTTGAAAACGAGAAGATCAAAGTTATTTTTAAGTTGACTTATCAAAAACGACCCACTAGATCACATTTTCACGACTCGGACTCTAAAGCAATTTGATGTAAAACGACATTCTGGACAACTTTTTAGTTTTGCCCGAGGACCGAAAACAAGCCGAAACTGACTAAAATACCCTATGGCGATTTCGGATCCCTATTCCTTAATCGTTTTTTCTTGATTAGTTTAATTATCACTCACTAAATATCATCCATTTAG
>BQNB010140674.1:0-12927 GCA_026074375.1 Tanacetum coccineum | reverse complement strand
TGATCTACTTGGTAAAAATCTATGTGCAGGCTAAATGTCTACTTTAAAACTCATACACTAACTAACTAATTGTTTCTAAGTGTACTTCAACCAAATTTGAATTCTAAAATGCTTAAAATCTCTTAAGTCTAAAACTACTTAACTCCTTAAAGTGCCCTGGTGCTAGAAAGGCTTTTTAAACTCAAAATTTAGTAATTCTACAAACTAACTTTTAAAATCTATTTAAAACTTGTTAACTTTGATAAACTCAACTGTCCTATGCAAATTTGCCTACTAACTTTGACTTTAAAAGTTAATTACACCTATATCCAAACACTAGTTAATAGGTGCTGTCACAAATGAATTCCTCTCAAAGTCTATTTTAAAACTAAAACTACTAGAACCTTATATCTACTTACTCTAAAACTCACCTATTTAAGCTAATTTAACTATAAAAACTAAAGCTTATTAAAAGAATTAAGCTAGTTCCTCAGCTAGCCTATTATACTAAGATGACAGAACTAAAGGAAAATTTGAGATTACACAAATTTTAACTAATGAAAACTAAAAACAGCTAGAGAATAAGCCTAAACAAACATGTTTGAAGAGAAATGAACAAGAATGAATAGCAATTAGCAATTGACTTAAGCTAAAATTAAGCTGAGATGAAATTTAAGCAATGAAACCTTGATTTATGTAGTCTCAGACACAAGGTCACTCTTTCTGAATGAGTGACCTTAAAACATAAACCTAATGTGGCACCTTGCCTCTAAACCAAGAGCTTAAAGCTATAAGCTCAATAAGCTGAATTTAGCTTATTCTTCCTCAATGCTTCCAAATTTGAACTTAATTGAACAATTGAACACTTAATAGACTAAAACAGTATGTAAAAGACTTTTAACTAAATTTGAACAACTTTAAAACAAGAGAAAACAAAATAAGCTATATTTAGCTTATTACAAGCTTATTGACTAAAAACGGCTTATTACATGAAAACTTGTAAACAAACTAAACTCAACTTACTTTATTGCTTAGAAATGAAGAGTACAAGAGAAGTAAACAGGAAGTACAACTGAATTTGAAAATTTAAAAGCTTAAGTTGCAAAATGAATAGTACACGTAGCTAAAAAGGAAAAATTACAAAGAAAACTGAAAATTTAACTATCTAACTATCTAACACTAACTAAGAGCTTGTATTTATAGCTGAGAGTGATGAGAGGATGAGAAAAACTCAATTAATCCAAGCCCTTGATCTTCTTTTCTTTGATTTTAAGCCGTTGGATCCAAATCGTGAGGTGTTCGGACCAATTAGAGGATGCCACGTGTGTGAAATGACGTGGAAGTGATAAAATACGAGGTAAAGTTGTAGGGAGAAACATGATGAAGGGTTTTTGTGAAGTTGGGTTAGTTTCGGAATTTGGCGGGAAAGTTGGTTATAGGGTTGTTAGGGAAAGGTTTGCCTCGCGTTTAGTTTTGAATCTTTGAGAGTATTGCACAATCAGTCCTTGTGTTTCTCTTTGAAAAATGTAGTGTTAAAGTGGTTTGAAAGTTGACAGATCTGGTCCTTGTAGTTTTAGTGAACATGAAATGGGCTTGGATTATGGGCTCATTTTGGGCTTTGTGGTTTATTATGTATCCGGGTATAAAAGAAATTGGCCCAAGGGTATTTTGGGTAATTTCCCATCTCATTCAAAGGGTAGAAAAGTCATTTTCTTCAAGAGTTGACTTTGTTATTTCATAATCTTGACCCACTTTTGACTTTTCTTGCTCACGGGCTTAATCCGGCTTTTGAGATTGGCTTCCATTCTTCACTCTTGTCTTGTCTCTTCATTTCTTGTCGGTTTTTGGTCGTTTTTGCTTCCTTTTGTCTTTACATATTAAATCCTGCACAATAGACACAAAAGCACACAAATTTCTATCCTTTTGGCATTATTTGGCTATTATTTGGCAAAATCCTGGGTATTTAATGTATACAATTTAACATTTATCACTGGTAGAAAAGAGATATCCCCTTACACCACCTGCAATTACAGATATGCTGAATAATAAGCTTCAAGTTGATTATTTTAGTGAAATGGCATATCAGCTTCTTAAACTTCTCACAAATCAGCTTAAGAATCAATGAAGTGTTTGGAAGCATCCTCCTGGTGATTATGGAACTTTTAAATGAAGAAACTTGATGATTTTGGAGATAAATATCAAGTTTAGGGGAAGATTGTTGGGATTAAAATCCTTTTTAATACTGCTAGTATTACTGCTGCTCAGCTGGAGTTAGTGCTGCTCAAGAACTTCAGAGAAAAATGCTAAGTGTTTACTACTGCTAGTACACAGTTAGTACTGCTAGTGTAAAGTTACTACTGCTAGTGCATATTAGTGTTGCTCAGAGACTTAGAAGAAAAACTGCTAAGTAGTTACTACTGCTATGTCACACCCCCAAAATATCAGAGTATAATGGCAACCGAGGGGGCGTGACTTCATGATTATCATACTTCTAAGCAATACTGCTGAGTTAGTTAGTACTGCTTATGTGATTTGTATGAGATATTTTGGTAAAAGATATGTATAAGTTATTTGTTTAGAAGATTATAATTACTTAGGAAAGTATTGTAAGCCGTGTAGAACTCCTTGGTGTATAAAAGGAGGTCCTAGGGCATATAGATTGAGATATACCAATACACATATAGTTTTCATATAGAGTATAAAAAATGAGTCATTCATAGAATTATCATAGCTTCAAGGTTTTGTAACCCCTAATACTATTAAGAGTATTCATATTGTTTCATTAATAATATTAAAGCTTATTGTTTATTGAATTATATGTTCTTAGTTTTACTGTTTCATTAAGAATTCTTCTTAATATTAAAGATTAGATTCCGCATAATCTTTAATACATTTAAAGTTTCTACTATAGTTGTGTTAGATTTATCTAATATAACTAATCCTTATACAAGCTTAAGGAATTCAATCTATTGAAGTGGGATCAACAAGATTTTTTCACTCTTGGTTTAACTTGGACGGCTTTGACAAAATAGTAGAAGTTACATGGAAGAACTTAGCCACTGTTGACTCAAATGGTATGATTAATTTATGGAAGAAACTTCAACTCTCATATTATTATATTCAAGTTTAAAACAGCTCTTATAGTAAACCGACATTCAAGCCAAACTTTTGAATCGAAAAAATCTTCAAGTCATAATAAGTTTTTATCTGATAATCTTTGTTGTGATAGAAATAAACAACACTTAATTCTATTACTAATGAATCAAGTACCAAAACTAAAGTTCTTCCTTATAGAAGGTGATGAGAATATAAAGTTCTTTCATGGTATTCTTAATACTAAATGTTTTCAATTAGCTATTCATGGGACCCTGTTGATGCATGATTGTTGATCTGTTAAATAAAAATGTTCATAAAATACTTTTCTATTCAATTCTCATCGCCCGTCTCCCCTCGTATTTACTTCGTTGATCAATTCACTAATAGGTTATCATTGGAGAAACAAGCTGATCTCGAACGAAACATCTATAATGAGGAGATAAAGAGTGTAGTTTGGGAATGTGGAACGAGTAAATCCCCTGGTCCTGACGGCTTCACTTTTGAGGTTTTTTATAGATATTGGAAGCTTTTAGAACATGATATTGTGGCAGCCGTAAAGAATTTTTTCTTCAAGTGACTTTTCCCCATGATGTAATTCTTTTTTCATTGCTTTAATCTTAAGATTCATGATGCATAATCCGCAAAGACTTATCGTCCTATAAAAGTTGATTGGCACCCTTTATAAAATTATTAACCAAGAATTTTAGCCTACTAGACTTAGCTTGTTTGTCATCTCGGTCTTATTTAGTGACAGTCCAATAAGCATTTATTTTTTTTTTTATTTTTTTTGTTTCCAACCGCCAAATTCTTGATGGTCCATTTATTCTTAATGAAATTCTTTTGTGGTGCAAGCATAAGAAGTTTAAAGCTATGGTCTTTAAAGTCGATTTCAAAAAGGCATTCGACTCTATACGGTGGGATTACTTACAAGATATTTTAAAGATGTTTGGTTTTGGTGATAAGTGGTGTCATTGGATAAATGGTTGTCTCAACTCCGCCATGAGATCGGTTCTCGTCAATGGAAGCCCTACATCAGAATTCCAATTTCACAAGGGTTTGAAACAAGGGGGATCCTTTATCTCCCTTCTATTTATCTTAATAATGGAAAGTTTGCATTTATCTTTTTCTAAAGTTACGAATGCAGGTTTGTTCTCGGGATTTCTATTGATAGCTCATTGACACTTTCTCACCTTTTCTTTACAGATGATGCTATCTTCGTTAGTAAATGGACTCCCTTAATATACAACACCATGTCAATGTATTGAAGTGTTTCCACTAGCTCGGGTCTGAAAAAACTTTCATCAAAAATAACCTTATGGGAATTGGACACCGTCCCACAGAAGTCGACGCAAGCTATCCACAACTATGGTGTTCATATTTACCTCACGCCCCTTTTGTTCATCTTGATTAAGTTGGAGGTGCGATGTCTAGAATAAAATCTTGGGACGACGTTGTTGCTAAAGTGTCTTCTCGCTTATCCAAATGGAAGCTTAAAACCCTTTCAATATGTGGTCGACTTACTTTAATTAAATCGGTTCTAACATCCATTCCTTTATACCATATGTCTATCTTTAAGCTTCCTTTGGGAGTATTAAAGCACTTGAAATCGAATAGAAGATACTTTTTAATAGAGTGGACGGGTCAGAAAGAAATGGCTTGTGTAGGTTCAACATTGACTAGGATCTCCTTTATGTTTTAACGATGACAAATAAACATTCGCAAAACGTAAAATCACAAACGATAGCTTAAATACGCAAAACCGGATTTCACCATCTAGCGCACTAGGCACACGTTAGCTCGTGACCAGCGCACCACACGCGAAATCCATTTTGCAGAGTTATCACTTGTCGGCTTTCCTCTTACCCGACACATGTGGAAACTTTAATAAACGTATGTACATGATATTTGAGCATTTGGGAACACTCCAAATGAAGTTTAGACTTAGAGAGGAGCAAAACGAATCCTCCCGTTTTTCCATAAAACGCCAACTCAAAACTTTATCAAACGCCTCTAGCCAAGGCCATACATTCAACATGCCAACAAGTAAAAGTATTCATTTGACCTTAATCTAGATTTACAATGATCTTAATCATATAACGGGCATTACTCTTGTTTTGGTCAAACCAAGTCAAAGGCCACTTTGCGTAAATGCATCCTTTCCCATCATGGGATATGCTTTACTTATGATGCAAAACACTTATCTTGTTTGCATCAAAATGATTAATGATCAAATCTATTATTGCTCGGATTTACAATTGATCCTAAGCATGTAACGGGTTTGACCCCTTTATTGGTCGAACTAAGTCAAATGTCACTTTACGTAAACGCATCCTTTATCGCAATGGGATATGTTTTACTTACGATGCAAAGCACTTAGCTTGTTTGCATCAAGATGAATAGTAATCAAATCCATTGTTGATTATCATGGATTAAAGTTTAAATGACTAATTGAGTTTGTTGTGTTTGGAAGTTAATCATACTTTGACTTTTCTTACTTTCTTACTTATAAATGTTTTTACAAACTCACATGTATTCCTCACATGTACAAGTCCACACTCCTTCTACACAATCCTTCTATCCATTCTTCCTAATCACTTGTTTACCCTTCTTACCTAACAAGTGATTTCATTCTTCAACATACACTCCAAACACATTCTTTCTTAAACCATCTCATAATCATGTATGCCTACTCTTTTCTCTCTTATTGGCAATGTGATTATTAACCCAAGTCAATCCTTTAATTTCTCTTAAGCACCATCAACTTCATACTTATCTTCCTAAACATTCATCAAGCCTAAACACCCTTCTTCACATAAACCTTCACCAAATAAACCTCAAACCTTATCCTCCATATGCCAACTCATATTCCCTTAAACAATGTCTTCTCTTGTACTTGTTATACCTCTATGTCTTCTACATTCCCAACCAATATCTTCTATATCTTTTCAAAACATTATCCACCACATATCTACTATTTACCTTCTTCCCTAATGAATTCAAATTACACACACACACACATACTTCTTCATCTCAACTCTTGATCAAGCCATGTCACCAATCCAAGTTCCCATACTCTTCTCCTCTCCACCCTTGGATTGCTTTTCTAACTAACACAAGAAACACAACACGCACTTCTTTCTTCTCTACCCTTAATCAAGCCACCTCATCAATCTAAACTCCCTCATTCTCTTCTTAACTATTAGATTGATGCTACATCTTAAACAAACACAACCTCTCTCATAAACACTCTCTTCTTACTCACACAACAAGCACACCTTTCTCTATCACCCTTGATCTTGCTACATAATCAAGTGTCCTGTTCACATACTCACTCTCCATTTCAAACTAAGATCAAGAGGCTCCCTTGTATCACATCATAACAACTCACACACAACTCATACTCTCTTATCCAACATATGTGAATTCAAATTTCAAATCTTTCTCCCTTTCTCACAAAGCAAAGAATATTCTAATAATATTCTCTTGGTTCCTAACTAGCCCTTTCTAACCTTTAGTTGGATCCCAACTAGGCAAGTTACCACTTTGAGGAATACCCAAAATACCCCTTTTCGATAGTTCTTTTCTCTATTTACAATATCGGATAAGCAAAACGCTTTTAATACTTCACAAACGTTTTTATCAAATGACTATTTGAGTTGGTTAACCTTGAGCATAAGAATGATTGAAAGGTCATAGCGTAAAGTACAATTAGGAGTTTAACAAGTGCCTGTATTTAAAACGCCAAGTCCTAAAGAAAACATCTTCAAGAATCTGGCGCGCTGGCTATGCGTTGGTACGTGGGCAGTGCGCCAGACACGAATTGTTTTTCAATAATTTATGTTCCTTGGCCTATAAATACCCACCCTTGGCCTTTGTATTGCTCACCTCTTGCAAACATTCTATCCTTTTTTTTCTCTCCTCTAATCCTCTAAGTCTAAACATCAAATATTCTTAATCTTCTCCTCTATCATCTATTGAAGAACACACATCTCCGCAAAAGAGCCACACAAGTACCTAATCTATAATTGTGTGTTTTTTCGAGGGTCTTCTTTCTCATACCTTTTCTATTAGAATTGAGTCTTTAGGTTAGGTTAGGACTTGGTTCATCAATCTATCTTTTATTCAATCAAGTTGTGAGGGAAGTCTTAGTATACCGGTGGGATCAAGCTAGATCATTGGTGATCTAGTTGGGGTTTGATAAGAGTTCTATTCTAAGGGTAAGGGCTCAAGAGTTTTTTTAGTTACGTCGAAATCATGAGTATCTTTGGGGGTGGATCAGAGGGTGAATACATAGTATTGAACTCTCTGTATGAGTGGCCAACTTTGTGAAGACAGTGGAGTTAAATTGTAATATGGTTTTGTAGACCACCCATAAGGATAATACTAGGAATAGTAATCGGTGTCGTAGATTCGTCACTGGACGTACAGAAAGACTAAACCCCTACCCCAAACCAAATATATAATTACTATAAAATATATATTATATATTAGTAATATATATATATATATATATATATATATCGTGGTGTCTCTTCTCCCCTCTTATTCTCTCTATCTACTTATTATTCTCATTGCAAAGTAGTATAATACACCACTCGGCTCTTTCGAGACTTACAGTTTTATAAACTTCAAAGAAGTCAATAAAATCATATTCACCACCCTCTACAATTCTACAATTGGTGCCAAAGCAGCTTGCTCAAGTTTACAAAAGCTTAAGAACCTTTCGAGAAGATGTCGTTTTAAGTTGAAAACTTCTTTTTCAAAAGTTCGAAATCCTAACTCCTATTTTTGAAAAAGTTGTGTAAAGATCCATGGCTCAAGAGAACTACGTCGAGGGGTGTTCTATGCAAAGACCACCTTTGCTAGAACTAAATGGCTTTTGCTTTTGGAAAACCCGCATTAAGACTTATGTAAAGTCCAAAGATATTGACTTGTGGCAAGTTATCCAAAACGGCGACTTTTACTTTTAAGTTGAAGACGAAGAAACTAAGTTGATGAAGGAAATGCCGTATGAACTTCTCAAGGATACTAAGAAAAAACAACTTGGCAAGAATGAAGAAGCCAAGATGACTATCTACAAGGCTCTACCTCGCAAAGAGTATGAGCGAGTCTTCATGTACAAAACTGCCAAGGAGGTTTGGCATACACTCATCATCACTCACCAAGGCAATTCACAAGTTAAGAATTGCAAGATTGATCTTCTCACTCAAGAATACGAGAAGTTATCAATCTCCAATGAAGAAACTATTGATAGCGGTTTCACAAGATTCATTGTTATCGTGACTAGTCTCATATCTTTAGATCCGGACTACTTAAGCAAGAATCATGTTAGAAAGTTTCTTCGCACTCTTCCACTGAAATGGATAGCCAATGTGACGGACTTTGAAGAAGCTAAAGACTTGGCCATTCTCCCTCTTGACGAACTAATTGGAAACCTTAAGATTTATGAAATGGTCTTTGATAACGATGGCGTACCTTCCAAAATTACTACAAAAAAGAAGGTCAAAACCTTAGCACTTAAAGATAAAGTCACTAGGGAACAAACTAGTAACGATAGTGATAGTCAAGATAGAAGTGATGAAGAAGAAGCCGAGGCATTTAATTTATTGGCTAGGAACTTCCGTATGTTTTTCCGCAAGGGTAATCGATTCGGGCGCGGTAATCGATTCGGGCGCGACAATCGATTTGGCAATGGGGCCAATAGGTTTAGAAAAGGCCGCGGTAATAGCTTTGGTAACAAAGGTGGTGAAAGCTGCCAAAAGGGGCGTGCTATAATTTCGGGATAGAAGGCCACTTTGTTAGTGAATGTAGAAAGTCGAAAGAGAACAAGGCCTTTATCAGAGGAGCATGAAGCAACAGTGAAGATGGCGACGAACAACCAAATAACGTAACATGTCTTATGGCGATCGACTCACGGGAGGTAGTATCCAAACCATCTAGCTCTAATATTGATTTAAATATCATTGATTTGCAAAATGAGAATAAGGAACTCCTAACGTTTAACAAAGATTTTACTAAAACTTTTGAAAAACTTTTAAAATAAAAACGTGCTCTCGAAGATAAAAATTCAAAACTTCCAAGTAAATTAGATGATCTTGAAATTGAAGTAAAGAAACTTATTAATAAAGAGGTGGTTAAACCTTGTTAAAAGTGTGTTAAACTCACACAAGAGGTTGACACTTTAACGAGCAATGTTTCTTTAAACTTCAAGATGAAGCATTGAATTTTTCAAAGTTCAAATCAAGTAGCATTGCCTTAGACGCTATGTTAAGTCATCAAAAATTTTCCTAAGATAAGGAAGGTTTTGGATTTTCAAAAAATGACAAAACCACTTTCGCAAGTCTAAACAAACCAATAGTGTTTGTAAAACAAAGTCAAAAAAAATTGCGTCAACCAGCTTTGTTAAACTCGTTGTCTCTCAAACTCATTTTGCAAACACTCGAGGTCTTCAAGCACCCATTATAAGAGTGGGAATAAAACACCAATGACATCACTCGGGCTCTCATAATGGACTTGGATACACACGACCTCGAGTTGACCCTAGACCTCTCTTACCCACACTAAATATGAGACCTTCAAACTCATATAATTGAAGACCTTATTTTCAAAACAATCGTTCTTTCGAAAGAAGAAATTATTACAACAACCAAAGGTCTTCGCATCATCAACCTAGCACCTTCCAAAGGAGAGAAAACTCCTACCTAAATCAAAGGCAAAAATCACCTACCCAAATCAAAGGCTAAAAATACCTTGGAGCGTTGGACCAAACTTTCAAAACTCTTATGATTTTCAAAACAATCCTTGGTATGCGTTCTTAAGGTATGACCTACATAAACTATGTGCTTTACTACAAGACCTAAGAATAGTTAGCTTGGGCACCATATTTGCTAACCACAATGGACCCAAGAAAAAAATGGGTACCACGTCTGTGAATTCATATTTACATGTAGGTGTGTCTTAAATGCGATCCACTACCGGATGATTAGATTGTGGATAGTGGTTGCACTAATCACATGACCGGGAATAGAAGATTGTTTACTTCGTACAAGGTGTATGATGGTGGACCTTTTTCTATTTGGGAGCAACCTAAAAGAGGCAAGTCGTCGTAGAGTAATATTAAACTCATGACTCCATTACAATTACCAATGTTAAGCATGTTAGTGGTCTAGCTTTTAACTTAATTGGCGTAGGTCAATTATGTGATGATAATTATGTAGTTGGTTTTACTAAAGTAGATTGTGATATCAGTAAAAATAGAAAATTACTAGCTAAAGGACATAGGAGAAATGGTTTATATACGTGCAAATTAGGAGATAACTCTAAACAACAAATTTGTCTTGCATCCGTGGTGGATAACTCAATGCTTTGGCATAGGAGGTCAGGTCACACCAATATGAGGTTAGTTCAAAACATAGCTTCCAATGAGCTAGTAAAAAACCTACTAAAGTTGAGCTTTGAAAGACACTTTTGTGTTACATGCGGTTTAGGGAGTCAAGGTAATGCAAACAATAGGACTAGGAAAGAAGTGTCAACTAATATGGTTTTAGAGTTGTTACACTTAGATTTGGTTGGTCCATCTCCAATTCAAAGTTATTGAGGAAACTTCTATACGTTAATAATTGTGGATGACTACTCAAATTACACTTGGGTTGTGTTTATAGAGTCTAAGGATGCTGTCTTAGAAAAGTTTAAAATATTGTGCAAAAAAGCTTGAAAACCTACATGATTGTTCTATTGTTTTAATTTTAACTAATCATTATAGCGAGTTTGATAAATTACAATTTGGGAGCTTTTGTGAACAACATGGAATGTCTTATAACTTGTCGGGGCCGTTCACTTCTCAATTAAGTGAGATTGTTGAAAGAACACATCACAAGTTAAGAAAGATGAGTCATGCTATGTTAGACGAGCAATCCATTCCACAAATGTTTTGGTGTCATGCTTTAGATACGGAAACTTACATATTTAATAGGGTTTATATTATAAAATTCATTAATAAGACACCCTATGAAATCCTTAGAAACAGGAAGCCGTCATTAGAATACTTTAGGGTCTTTGGTTGCAAAGTATTTATACTTAACACCTAAGTAAATCTCACCAAGTTTGACCCAAAGTCATACGAAGGTGTGTTCTTAGGACACTCTCTAACTAGCAATGCATACATAGTGCTTAACAAGAAAACTATGAGGATTAAGGAATCTCTCAATGTTACCTTTGATGAGATCTTTCCCGAGCCCAAGTCATCTCCTTTGGTAGAAAAATGATAGGATCTTTGAACCCATAGTTCAAGATCTCAGTGGGTCGCCATCATTACAAGTTAATGTTTCGGATGAAAGCTATCCTAAAAGTCTAAAAGAAGCTAGAGGTCACCCAATAGAACAAGTAATTGGTGAGTTGAATGAGAGAACACTTAGGTCTAAGTCTAAACAAGCTTAGGATTTTCGCATGACATTTCCCAAAGTCCAAATTGCACGAGTCTAGTTGAGATTATTCATGGTTGACATGCATCATAAGATATTGATTTGAGAGTGTGAAGGGTCAAAAAAAGAGTAGAAGTTTAGAGGTTGGTTGCATACCCTTTTAGAGATATTTGTGCTCTTAGAGCTTATGTGCTTGTGTGCTATGTGTTAGGACTTATATGAAAGGCATAGAAGTTAAGCAACATTATTGTTTTAACAAGATGAAGGATAGATGACAATGAATTATTTAAAATATGGTTGACATATCTCGAAATCTACATGTCAAACTTATGTGCTATGAACAAGAAATTTGATCTACATCTTGCCAATATTGTGGTAATCATCGCCTCACATATTTAAATATGTAAAATCGACTTATTCACAACATTGCATACTTTATTCAATATGATAGGCATGAAAGGTTTGTTAGACAAATTCATTAGCAAAATCACCTAGGATTACAACTCACCCTTGTGTTGAAAATGTTTGACTTGTGTCAACTTGCTCATTTTATATGTTGATTACATGCATACTTGTAGGACCTAGTTTGTGTAACTATATCATCCAACTTCAACATTAAGCTAAATGGATTCAAACAATAACCCTAGTTTCAACCAAGTATAATTACATTCCCAACCTAAAACTTCTAATCACCGAGACATAATCCCCTTTCCATTAGAGTGCCTCCCTTACAAAAGGCATAACTACCTTAAAAACTTTAAGGAATCAAAAGTACTAAGTCCAGTCACTTAAAATCTACTTGTTGAATCTAAAATCTTATACCTAGCTCAACTTTTACCATTATAAAAGGATTTCAAGTGCAATCACTATCATTATCACTCTTACTTATCAACTCCCTCTTAAATGGCTCCTAGATGTCTCTTGGAATATGAAGTCTTAAACTATGAATCTCATAAATCCCCTAATCTCATTGAAGGTCATCACTATGACAATAATTTCATAACCATCGCTAACATAACCAAACCTTTCTCACTTTTAAAATGCTTTTCATTTGCTCAACTACCACTTTATATCTATTCACGCCACATTCATGAATTTTATGTCATGTACTACTTTAATAGGATATCCATCACCCTTCATTTTAACATGTATGGTCATGACTATACATGGAGTCTAAGAGACCTAGGAAAGGCCATAAACATCTCGCATCATGGTCTAATGTTCTATTGTAGATCATATGAAACAAAAGACTTCACAAAAACTAAATTTTATCATCACCTCTCATATTGGACTGATTCTTGCATTGACGGTGCTTTGATTCAAAATACCATACTAAAACTTGAGTTTCATTGCAAAGGAACTCCATCCCCATCATGGGATAAATCACAACTTAATGCTCGATTAAGAATTTAGGCGGATGTATTGATCAAAA
>BQNB010140673.1:0-17384 GCA_026074375.1 Tanacetum coccineum | reverse complement strand
AATATGGAATGATATTGCTATCACTAGATATCTCATTATCTGTAAAATCCATAACTGGTGTTTGTTCAAAATCCTGCAATTCATGCATACTTTGATTATCCATATCATTCAGATAGGTTTCAGAATTAGGTACCTCTGAGATAATGCCAGAACCATAGTTAGAAATGTTGACCATAGTTAGAAATGTTGGCCATAAGAACCACTTGTGCAGTCTAGATATCATCACAGTCTAAATCATAAGTGTTGAGATCCTCAGTCTAAAAAGCAGCATTGTGAGGGATGATTGTCTGAACTTGATCTGCTAGGATTCCTGTATCTGCAAGAAATGCGAGTTGCTCCTCATCTAATATTTGTCCAGCTTCCTGAGCTTCTATTAACATTGCTTTCTCTTTATACCATACATCATTCCTTGGTCGCTTAGGCTGAGTGCATTGCCTAGCCATATGTCCTTCACCTTGGCAGTTGTAGCATCTAACAACTCTTGCATGTCCATTTGTAGTATTTCCCCTTGAACTAGTAGCATTTCTCTTATAAGTAGTACCAGAATAATTTTGCCCTTGTCTCCCCTAAACTTGTTGCACGGTAACCCTGCCATATTGAATAGTGGCTTGGTTTCTTGGATTAGAGGAAGTTCTGAGCTGATTATTGGTAGTAGGGAACCTTGAAGAAGATACAACCATTAAAAAAGCCATTGCTTTATTGAGACAAGCAATCGGATCATCTCCAGGAGAAAATACAGGAACAACAAAACCTGAGTCTCCAAATGGTGATTCAGTCATAGGTTGTGTATGAGCTTGAGGTGATTGATAAGCAACTTATGGAATTACTTGTGGAACAGTTAAGGTTTGATGATTCATTTGAGATTGAAATGTATGTGATGGTGGAATGGATGAATGATTAAATTGAGTTCGTAATGGATAATGAGATGAGTATTGTTGATTGGGTTGAATTGATCCATATTGCGATTGTGAAAATTGTTGTTGAAGTGGAGGATTGTTGTAAGATGATTGATAAGGGTTAAAGTGAGGTGGTGTCATCTGCTGATTTGCAACGAAGGCAAGTGGATCTTGATTGCGTTCATGCATAATACGGACTTCATTGGCATAGAGTTCGTATTGTTCAAGATATGCATGAAGCTGATCAAAGTTGGAGGTATGCAAATCTTTAACAAGCTTGACATCAGTCACAAACTTACTCCATTCAGGTGGAAGACTATTTAAGAACTTGGTATTAACTTGAAATTGCTCCATTTTCATCTTGTAGATGTCCATTTGCACGTATAAATCGCCTTCACGGTTTGCACGTATAAATCGCCTTCACAATTACCAAGTATAACTCGCCTTAACAAACAGGTGTATAAATCGCCTGAAGGAGTAAACACGTATAGATCGCCTGAAGAAATCCTATAGATCATCTGACCAAGTGAACACGTATAGATTGCCTATAGGAAATGATGTATAGATCGCCTGAAGAAACTATCGTATAAATCGCTTGACTAAACTTACGCATAAATCGCCTGAAGGAACTAACGTATAGATCGCCTGACTAAAAATACGTATAGATCACCTGACGGACTACGAGACTCAAAAATTAAAAATCTTAAAAGACACACTTTTTGACGTTTTTACCCGATTTTTCTTGTACAACTTAACTATCTAAGACTATTAGAACCTTAAAAACACAAACTTTAACGTTTTTGACACGAAAAATTTAAAATCAAGATTCTTAGTACAAAACCCTCTTTTTAACCAAAAAGACTCAAAAAATGATATTTGTATGGTTTTTGAAATATTTTCTTGTACTTTTAGTCTATACTAAGATAACTAAGCAAGAAAGTTATGATCTTTATGGTTTTTTAAACCCTCAAAAAGTGAAAACTTTTTGAATGGATTCGAACCAAAAACACTAGTAAAACGAGTATAGAAAACGCACACAAAACCTACACAAACACCCCATGGCTCTTAATACCAATTTTAGAAAATCTTAACACACGTATGGATTGATTCACTTAGAGTTTTAGAGAGAGAAAGATGGTTGGATGAACACTTAGAAAGAGAAAGTAAAATGATAATATTAGCTTAGTGAAAATGTGACAAAATGAACAACCAACACTTTCTCCATGTGTGGAGAGGGTTTATATATGCCTTATAATGGAAAGCTAAGGACTTATAGTGGGCTTATCCATGGGCCTTTGGCCTTGTTAGCTTTCTAACTTAACCTTACAACTTACTACGAGCTACGACTAACTATATTGGTAGTGACCGACACTTTTTTGTATTTCTAACAATCTCCCCCTAAGGGAGGTCACTCCAATTTACAAAAATTTAAACTTAGCATATTATGCTTTTACTTTGGTCTTGAGCTCGTAGTCTTTAACTTCAATCATTAACTTGTGATTTGATGTAGTGATCATTGACTTTGGATTTGAGCTAGTTCTTTTGACTTGACATGAATGTGATCTTTGAGCTTTTTGAAATCATCAACCAAGCATAATCTCGTTTTGCCATCTTGTAAACTTTGCCATCTCGTGAACTTGTGACTTCTGGACCGACATGCTCATACCTTTCTTGATTTGATAATCTTGAAAAGCTTTAATAATGCATCTTTCTTGAATTTCTTTAACTTTAACACTTTGTCGCTTCAAGAAGGACGTATGGTATCAGAGTAGCGGAAGTCTTGAAACATGTACTTGAGCTTTCATGATGTCTTTATATTTGTCGGTTGGGTATGAGCATGTGGCTATGAATCTTGTGAGTCAGCCAGAATCAGGTACCTCCATCACCATCTTTACATGTTCCTGAAATAAAACAGTTAGCAATAAAGCGGGGGGACGAATATGGCTTTGTCATTCGCCCGTGGTTGGTTGGAGTAACCTTCGAATCCGTGAGGATCGACCTGTGATCAGATAGATTCAATTTAAGAAGAATCTTGTTGACAGGATTTCCAGTTATAGTGTTGAATCTTTCTAACACAAATGTATTAGATTCATCTTACTCAGCATGTTCTCATTATCAGAACGTCTCAAAGCAGACATCACGATATGAGTGAACCAGCGAGTTACTATCTCACCGATTGAAATAAAAAATTGATTTGAAAATCAATCGACGTGTCACTTGCTAAAGTGTTTTTGTGACACATCGAGAGTGTTAATCATTTCAAAAATTCATCAGCAATCGTCAATTCATAACCTGGAACAAGTTTGATTCTTATAGAATCGCACCATCGTTTCTTTCCAGTTGTCACAAGTTTGATTCATATAGAATCGCACAAGTCACCTACCATGAGCTTGTTTGATGTTAGCTCAAGCAGGATTTCCATCTTCATAGTGAATGAAATCACTCGGATGTTCTGGCAAAATCACAAGGATAATGCGTAGGACTCTTAATATGTTAACTTGTTATTCACATTGTGTGACATAGCAAGCATGATTTGACAAGTGTCCTAATGAGATTTATGGATGATCTCTTTTGGCTCTAGACTCAATAGTGCACTTTGTTTTTAGTGATCGGAGGCTGGAGCAGACTGCTACCTTTTCAATATCAACTAACTCGGAGTGAGAAAGTTGATAGAAATGCGTGTAATCTCCGTGAGAAATGAAACAAGAGTCTGTTAAGAGACCTTGAGTGGCTAGGGAGGGTTGTGCAAAGCGTCACTGGGTCCATGACTGTCTTCAATGTCAGACAACACCTTAGTGTTTCTGACAGATTATGTATTGACCCGGTTTTTGCCTAAGTGTATGGAGGGCTTCTTTCTTTTCACCCTTTATCCTTACATTTCTTTTTCATTCTTCAACCCCTTCAATGCTTACCGAGACTTCATAACTAACACCTTGTTGGGTTTGTTCTAGTGTTAGCTCCATCTCAGTCGGCATTATTCCTGATTCTCACTTTTTCTCCTTTTGAATCGTACCTAAGGACTTCTACACTAACTAGTGGATATCCCTGGGTAGATCCCTCCGGTTCTGGTTGGATCATGGGATTTGAATACCTATGCCTAACCACCTTATAACTCCATAAATTTAAGTACATGGTCGGTCTTTAGGGTATTCCAACACAATCAAAACCAAAATCATTGAAAAGTTCAATCAAAGTGTTTGATATAAATATCAAAAGATTTACACTTTGAGAGTTTTTCACCGTAATCGTAGTACATGCTAAGTATTGGAGTGCATTGAGTCTGTTTTATACGATCACATGTCAATACAATTAAGATTCAGTTTAATCACATTTTCTCCCCTTATCCAAAATGTTAATCCCTTGATATTTTGGATATCAATTGATTAAATATTCAGGGACAAAATGTTACATAATTACTATAAGGAACATTTTAATGACCCCCCCTCAAGTTTTGAGGGTATATAAGACTGTGCTGAGTATAATAATTTGAAATTTTTTGAATTTACTAAGAAATTCTTGAAAATTTTATACTCGAGCACACCTTATTATCACCATAAGTCTACACTACTTATATTCAAATTCACAAGTTTATGATATACGAAATGACCTTTGAGATATGAACACAATATGACAAAGTCATATTGTTCTTTGCAGCAGTCCGAGGTTAGTCCCGTAGAGTCTACCACCAACGAATTTCTCTAAACTCCTCTTCCTCTTCCTTTGCTTTAGTAGCTTGTTGATGTCCTTGATCATGAAATGAGCTCTTTTCTTTTCCAAATTGCTCCATATTCTCTTTGGCAAGTACGCCATGTCGATATTCTTAGTTATGTCTTCGAGCGAAGAAAGAATCCTGATTAATGTGCCATCACTGAACTTGTACAGTTCGTCGGAGCGCATCAACCTGTTCCTCTTGTAGTCATCAACATAAATGAATCCTTGAGGGTCTTTGTATGGAGTGTACGGGTGCCTTTTTCTGAGATCTGGTCTTGTAGTATCAGGATTGGTGACGTTGATCCTCTTTTGATAACTTTCAACTCCAAGTTGAAGATCCTCGATTGGCTTCTGAATAACCAGACTTTGGGTGAACATCCTTAGTGCTATTGCGAAGTCAGCAACGTCATCCCCTGAAAGATTTGTGAGCCGATTCTGAACTACAAGAATTAACATATCCTCGATATCATTGATCCGAAGTTGTGGAAAGTCACCTTCCTTAAATCTGTATAGTATGTTATCAGCTCTTCTTACTATAATCTCTTCCAAGTACCCGTATCTATGTTTCCTCATAACCTTCACATGAGTGACTGCCAAAATACGTTTTGTGGAATATACATCTCCTCTTGATTGTATGCCTCTTGCATATGCATAGATGGACTTATGTTGTTGTCTCCAATATAAGATACCCCATAACGCATATCTATCATAAGCAACTTTAACAGGACTCCATAAGTTTGGAACCATGTCTTCAATGCCTGGTAGATCATACTTAGTGGCCTTTGTCTTGGTAGTAAACGTCGTGTATGTCATAGTCAAAATTCATCCTTGTAGATACTTGAGATCATTGTTGATGAATAATTCGAATGGTACTCTTTGATGTTTTCCATGCTTGATCAAATGAAGGGGTTTGGAAAGATCAAATGGATAGTCACCGCCTTCAGGATTTTCCTAATAAAGCTTTTCTGAAAGAGCCTTATAGCATTCTTCAAAGTCATATTCTAATTCAACATAATTAGAGTGGGTGCCTTTGAGTAGTCTGAATGCTGGTCCTAGCAAGACTTCTTGAGTTAAATTCTTAAGTTTCAGGCCATTCAAGACGTATGAAGAGAAGTCTATTGGAGTGCTCATTAATTCATCAAAGTCCTTCAATGATTTATCAGTAGAAGTAGAAGCTGCTAGAGTCATTAACTAATTTTGGGTTGGTCCTTCCTGAGTAGTCTTGCCAATATTTCAGTCAGGGTCAGTGGGTTCTTGAGGTGGTGTAGGTTTCTTGAACCAGTCACGTCTAAAGGCAGTCTCATTCCTTGGTTCAACTTTATTTTCACCCAAATTCCCTTCTTGATCTTGTGGCATGTCTGAGTCTGCAACCTCGAACACGGGTTCCTCTGATTGAACAGACTTTCCAGAAGATTTTGGTTGAGACTTGGTGCCTTTGGAAGAGCCAGACGTTGAATCTTTCTTTTTCAGACCAGTGGTTGGTTCTGCATCTTTGCTTAGCTTTCTTTTCTTTAACCCTCGGTCTGATCCAGTGGAAGGGTCTTCATCTTTATCCTTGTCTTTTAGGCCACCCTTCAATGAATATACATCATAAGAATAGAAGAAATCTTTGTTGAGAGCGTAAGATTTTTTCAAACCATCATAGCAATCTCGATGTTCGGGAGCCGTCAGATATGACTCACTTTTCTTCATCTTGTCGAGGAGAATCTTCTTAACTCAAATTCAGTAAGTGTAGAAGCAGCCTCATAAGTAGATTGTGGTTGAGAAGACACCTTTGCTAGAGTAACTTCATCACGTGATTCTTTAATCAATTTTTCGATCACAGGTGGAGCAAAGTTAGACACTTCCTTAGGTAGAATCTGAGGCAGCTGATCTTTTACTTGCTCTTTGATTCTTTCCTTAGATGGTCATCAACTAAAGATGTCACTTGAGTGTGTAGAGGGTCCTTTTTAATTTTTGCAACTTCTTTTTCCAATGCTGTTATTCTATCGTTGAATCGAAAGACTGATGCAAAGTCAGGAAGTGTTGATAGAGGATTTGTAGTTTCAATTGTCAGCGGTGGAGTGGGTGTTGTCAGTATTGGTGGAAGAGTGAAGGTTTATGATCATTGAGGAATGTTTGTGTATACAAGTGATGATTCTGTAATAACAGAAACTGGTATTGTAAGAAGAGTGGGTGCCTGAGTTCTTGGGACTTCATGGTGGATATGAACATCTAGTGGAGAAACTATTTCTGCATCAGTTTGAGGAATATCTAAAAAATTTAGGAATTTTGATGCCAAGTCGGATGAGCGAGAAGAACTAGTAACAAGAACTTCAGTCTTCTTCGTAATAGTAGTAATTGTCACATGAGCATCGTCAACAACTTGTTCTTGAGTAGTCTCTAAATTTTCATTCCCTTGTTGAGCTTCATTCATTTCAACATCATCACTTTCACCTTGAACAACCTCTATACCAGTCTGAGTGGGCACTTCTAATCTCGCGTCTACATCATCATCAAATTGGTCGGTAGTATCATCCATTCCATTATCTTTATCACTTTCAATCTCATCATCTTCAGATTCATTTTCTTGATCAAATTCCTCCTCTTCTTGATTATCATCATCAGATTCTTCATCTTGCTCTGAATCAGATTCTTGCTCTTCACTTTCATTCTCCTATCCACTGTCTTCATCACTTGCCTCTTGTTCGTTGTTGATGTCGTCTTCATCATTACCCCAAGACTCAGATTCACTCTCAGTAGAGTCTTCTTCTGTTACATCGGGAACCCCTGGTTTATCACCAGTTCCTTCACTTGCGACGGTAGGAGTGATCTTTTCAACACTTGGAGGTTTTTTGGCACCTGTACCAGAACCACTAGGATATGCCTTGTGAAAGTCCTTTAAGCTCTTCTTTCTTACTTCTTTCAAATTGAGCTTTCTCAGTCAAAGCTACTTCAGATAGCAGATCAATACCTTTTCAACGTGAAACATCCACCTTTTCCTTTCATGTAGACTTAGTCTTCACTAGAGTCTCTCTGAAGACAATACCTACGACTAGAGTAGTTGAAGATTTCTTGGCAGATCTCTTAAATCGTTTGCCTTTCTAGACAGGTTCTTCATTTGCTTGGACAGGAATACTATCTTTCTTAGATGGAGACGCTTTCTTGAATTTTCTAGAAATCTTGGGAGGTACAACACCTGTAGTATGGCCAAGATAAGTCTTGTAAGCCTTAGATTCCTTCATCTCAGGACTGGTCAAGCATTAAGGTAGAACAACTCCATAGATCTAAGATGATTCTTTTGCAGAGACAAATATTAAGGAGTTAATTAAGTAGTCATCTTTGGAGGTGTGCATCCCAATTTTGTTTCTCTAGGATAGTGACTTTTCTTGAATAAGAAAGTGGTGAATGATAACTTTGGTAAAACGAGGGTAGTACATCTTTTCTTGCTTTTTGTAGACTCTGTTTTCAATTTGGTAGATGAAGTCTTCCCAAAGTCATTCCACCTAGTCTACATTTTTCTGATGGAACATACCCTAAAGGATTTGAGATCTGGAGAGACGAAGCTTGTCAAGACCACTAGTCTTTCCAGATAAACTCCGGTTGATAAGAGCAGCAAAAGTTCTCCAGGGTTGATGCATCTAATCGACAACAACATCATTGAGTGAATTGATCTCCAGAGTATGACCGAGTTCTCTTAAGAAAGACACAGTGTCTTCTTTAGAAGGAAGGGGATCAAATTCTCTACCCTGTACTCTTGGGCAAATCTGAAAGATATCTCTGAATACTTCCAATGTAAGCTTGAATCGTTTCTTCTTGTCAGTCTTGAATCTGTAGAAGGTGTCATGCTTGTACACGGAATTCCAGAACTAGTGCATGTACACTTCAGGGACATCCGTAGTGATGAGAAATGCAGGATAGCATGGAGTGAGAGCGATAGCATCCAGAACGACTTGAAATGTTGGTTCTCTTGGTGTCAATCCGCGAGGGATTCTTCCATTGCATTTTCCGATATCAATTCTGTTTTCTTTGGGAACAAGCTCAAGATCAAGCTTGGTTTGTTGAGCAGTGATGGAAGACATGATTCTTAAGCTTAAAACGAAGATTGAGTAGATTCTTGAAAGTCTTGTAGATTAATCAGACAGACAATTTAGACCATGATGCACGAATATTGATGCAGGGCAGGATTTACAACAGGGGATAGGCTAACACATACAAGGCAACAAATTGATACACGTGCACACAATGCAAAGAACTAATACACATGCAAACAATTCAGAGAATTGGTACACATATACACAGGATAAGCACACATACTCATGTATCACTTAATTATAGGTTAATTGTTGAAATCAAGCATATCACTTAAGATATCTAGGAAAATTACACCTAATTTAATCACTAAGTGACAATTATGCAGTTGGATTACCAAGATTAAAAAAATCAAGTATATATCGCCTGAGTTAACTAAGCACGTATAGTTCGCATGTGTTAACTAAGCATGTATAATTCGCTTGTGTAACTGAGCATGTATAATTCGCCTGTGTAACTAAGCATGTATAATTCGCCTGTGTAACTTAAGCATGTATAATTTGCCTGTGTAACTATTGAACATATAGTTCGCCTATTTTTTATACATACGTATTGTTCGCCTGTGTATATAGGAACGTATAGTTCGCCTGAATAAGTCCTATGTATTAATCGCCTGTGTAACCACAAACGTATATCTCGCCTGCTTTAATTCAATGTATTGTTCACCTGAGAAAAAATCATTTAAGTAAAGTTCGCCTGAACAAAAAGATTTCCAATTTTTTTCCCTTTTAAGCCACACAAACTATCACAACTTGGTCACATAGCATTTAGGAGACATTCTAGCATCTTTTTAACATGTATTAACCACAAAAGTCTTGAATTTTGATTTGTTCGAGTCATGAGAACACAAAAAATCCAAACTAGACAAGATGCATCATACAAACAGTTTTAATGACACATAAATGCATTCAAACATTCATTATAACAGTATACAACCCAAACCCATAAACTTTTTCAAGTTTTTACCCATTTTCAATGATTTTCGACATCAAGAATTGAGCAAAACGCATGAATGAGTTATCCCTATTAAAAACTGGTATGGGTACAACAACTAGACCCCTAAGCGACCAAAACCCCTCTGTCAATTTAACATTGCATCCACTTTTTAAGGTGTCTCATTTTAGGTCGATTTTAGGTTGTTTTCTTTGGGAACAAGCTCAAGATCAAGCTTGGTTTGTTGAGCAGTGATGGAAGACATGATTCTTAAGCTTAAAACGAATATTAAGCAGATTCATGAAAGTCTTGTAGATTAATAATGGAGGAAAAAGGTATGTGTGAGTTTGTTCGAGTGATGAACAAAAGCGGGCAAGGGGGTTTTGTTTAAAATCCTTTTTGGGTTTTTGACAAAAATACCCCCTGGGGTTTAATAGAGTTTCTAATTTTCTTTTAAACTTTTCCTAAGGCAAACTAAGTTTCCTAAATTGCAAAACTAGCCCTTAAGGTTTAGCTATCAAGAAATAAATTTCAATTTTGCATTAATACCCCAACAAGATTAAACATATATCAAACAAAGCCCTATTAAGTTGACATTTATCAACTCCCCTTTAATTATTCACCCGACACCATTAAAACCTTTTCTGATTGACACCTTATTAATTATGAAGAAGATGATTTTGACAGTTTCTCCCCCTCAAATAATGACCCGTTTTTTATTGAAAGAGCTGTAGTCGTTATTTGATGGTTCAAAATTGTCTTAGAAAATGATGATCTGATGAATCTGAAAGACGATTATTGTATATTTTGAAAATCAACACCCAAGAAAATAAGATTTCTCTTATTTTGACACATAAGCACACTGACACGTACACTTACGGAATATAAGAAGCACGGGTTGTGATGCAAAGTAATCACAAGCCTTTGAATGAATATAAAGTAATTCATTCCCGAGAAAAATAAATTTCCCGTTGTGAGGTCAAGTTGTCTTTTGACGACATACTTGCCTTGAAGATGATGACCGGGTTACTATCGGAAATAATAGCAAGCCATTTTGGCATGTTTTGAAGGCTTTTGAAACTTCTGCTCGAACTTCATTTACAGCCTCGTATCATTATTAAATGACATTTATAAGGCCGTAAATGTTATCGATTTTCAGAAGACATGCAAGAGATACATATTTTTATATTTTTCAGATTTTTAATTTTTTCTTTTGTTTTTGTAAAATTTTATAAAAGGAAAATCTTTTTGGATTTTTATGTTTTCATATGTACATATATACAGGATATGAGTTACCACCATCACTCGTCCGTTTCCTTTGCCAGATATTTCAACGTTTCTAGAGACATGCTTCTCATACCAAGCTTATCGATCAAGAAGTTAAATCTCTCTCGAGGCAACGGTTTAGTAAAGATGTAAGCCAGTTGGTATTCAGTCCAGACAAAGTATAGCTCCACAATTCTATTCTCCACTTGCTCCTTTATGAAATGGTAGCGAATATCGATGTGCTTAGCTCTTGAATGTTGAATATTGTTGCAGCATAAAGCAATCGCACTCTCTTTGTTGCAGTACAGAGGAATCTTATTGAATTTAAAACCATAGTCTGTTAGTTGTGAACGCATCCATAGGATTTGTGAGCAACATCCAGACAAGGCAATATATTCAGCCTTTGTACTCGATATGGCAGTGCACTTTTACTTCTTGGACGACCAGCTAACAAGTTTATCACCTAAGAACTGAGCGCTTCCCGATGTACTACGTCTAGTGTCCTGACACCCCGCGTGATATGCATCTGCATAAGCTGTGAGTGACATATCAGTATCCTTCGAGTACCATAGATCCATGTTAATGGTTCCGTTAAGGTATCGAAAGATCTGTTTCACCGCTTGTAAGTGCTTTTCGGTAGGCTTAGCCTGATACCGGGCACATAAGCAGACAACATTGTTAAGGTCAGGTCTACTGGATGTAAGATACATTAAGGATCCAATCATGCCATGGTAAAGTGTAGCATCAACTGGTTTCCCCTGTAGATTTTCATCTAGTTTCTTATTTTCAATCATGGGTGTGTCGACAGAATTAGTAGAATGCAAACCATATTTTTTAACAATTTCAGAAGCATATTTAGATTGGTTTATAAAGATGCCTCTAGGACTTTGAGATATTTGTAATCCTAAAAAGAATGACATTTGCCCCATCATCGACATCTTGAACTTATTGGTCATCTGATTAGCAAACTCATTACACATGGCAGTATTAGATGATGCAAATATTATATCGTCAACATAAATTTGTACCAGTAATAAGTCATTTCCACATGCCGTGTGAAGAGTGTTGGATCAACTTGTAACATTTTTGAATTTAAGATCAATATTCAAAACCGAACTCTAAATTCTATTTCTAATTTTTATGGAATTTATTATATTTATTTTTATCCGTTTTAACGAAAATCGTCGTTTTAGCGATTTACGAATCGTGCCTTTAATATTTATCCATTTTAACTTTTGAGAAATCAATAATTCCATATTTTAGCTTCGAGAGCTTATTTATTTTTCATTCTAATACTTTTCGACTTTTATCCGCGTTTGGCCGAAACCGCGTCAAAATAGTGTTTTTAAAAAAAATTTAACATTTTAATTAAGTGTTTTAACACAAAATAATGTAGTGTAAATTTTTAGAAAAATAAAGATATAAATATAACCAAACACCCTCTTATATTTTATTAGTTCCTACAATAAGCCAAACCAAACACTCCCTTACATTTTTTTATATATACACTTTGAAGATAACTAGAGATATAGTTCCCATATATATAAGTGTTGACCCTCATTTAAACTCTTATAAAAAAACACACGACATAACTGGAAAACAAAATCTCCCTGCTCTCTCCTCTCTGCTTATTCGAACCAACAACAACACCATCAAGAATCATCATCAAAAATTTTATTTTCAATTCCAATCATTCCTACATCATTCCCATATTAATCCTTATCATTCTCCACAAGAATAAACAACATGCAAGAAGATTTCAAGAGTCTTGGATTTTTAAATTTTTATTGATTATGAGTATAATTTATAACACCCCGTGTTTTAGGGTCATTTGCGACGTCAATAAATTCACTATGTATTTTTAGTATTGTACGCGTTTGCTTTTAAATCGTAAACGTTAAGTTAAATCGCGTAAGCTAAAAATGATCATTCAATGTAAACGGGCATCAAACGATTAAATGTTTACATCAAGCAAGTGTTAAGTAATTATTTTGAGGATAATTATTAACTTTGTTTATTTTATTTTTATTGGTTACGTAAAGTGTTTACGTTTCGCGATAAAATACGTTTAGGCATACCCGGAACCACCAAAACTTTTCTACGCTTCAACAAATACCCACTTTTATACCCAATACTCAAAAATCACAAAGATATATCATACATATCTCTATATGGCCGGATTTGGTCTTATGATATCAAAAGAAATGACAAAAATCTTGCAACTTGCATTGTACATTCACCAACTAATAAAACCATGAGACTTTTACAAGTAAAACCCATACCATGACCAAGAAGACTTCCATGTTTTACTCCCCTTTGTCTCAAGACTTCCTATACCTCATTTGACTAGTCTTGTATGCATATAAGTCTTGTATACTAGTAAGATAACACATACACTTCAACACTTAACAAAAAAAATCAAACTTTCTCTCCCTTTTGGCTCTTATAAGCCCACGGTTACAAACACCTCTTTTATACAATCCATAGCTTGATTTTATAAGACCATACAAGCACTCATACATCCTTCTTATGATAACCTAAGATGTTTTGAAGGGTTGGTTAAGCATTTGCAAGGTTTAATCAAGTTATTGCAAGATTAGGGTTTCTATTTGGATTAGGGTTTCTTGGTTGTGAAAGCTAGGGTTTAAAGTCTAAACAAGGGTTTAGAGAATATATCTCATCATCATACATCACTCTAAGGTTATCTAAAAGCCCTTAACTTTTTATTTTCATGATTATATGTGTATATGATGTTTATATAGCAAAATCACCATTTAGGACTTTTAAACATGTAAAAAGAGTTTTTACTTGTGATCATCATTTTGTACACTTTTTCATATGTTATGTGATTGGTAATATCATGATATAATGGGATTATAAGTATTGTAACATGTTGGTTAAGTGTAAAAATGTATATGTATAAACTTGTAGTTAAAAGTTACTTAAGAAAGTTCCGTTTCACCGCTTGTAAGTGCTTTTCGATAGGCTTAGCCTGATACCGGGCACATAAGCAGACAACATAGTTAAGATCAGGTCTACTGGCTATAAGATACATTAAGGATCCAATCATGCCATGATAAAGTGTAGCATCAACTTGTTTCCCTTGTAGATCTTCATCCAGTTTCTTGTTTTCAATCATGGGTGTGTCTACAGAATCAGTAGAATGCAAACCATATTTTTTAACCATGTCAGAAGCATATTTAGATTGGTTTATAAAGATGCCTCTGGGACTTTGAGAAATTTATAATCCTAAAAAGAATGAAATTTGCCCCATCATCGACATCTTGAACTTATAGGTCATCTGATTAGCAAACTCATTACACATGGCAGTATTAGTGGATGCAAATATTATATCGTCAACATAAATTTGTACCAGTAATATGTCGTTTCTAGCATGCCATGTGAAGAGTATTGGGTCAACTGCACCTTTGGAGAATTGTTGAGAGATAAGGAAGCTTGATAGCATATAATACCATTCACGTGGTGCTTGTTTTAAACCGTAAAGAGCCTTTTTGAGCTTGTACACATGCGATGGGTTATCCTGATCAACAAATCCTTCTGGTTGAGAAATGTAGACCTCTTCTTTGAGCTCGCCATTCAAGAAAGTCGTTTTAACGTCCATTTGGTAGATTGTCATATTCTTGTGAGCGGCATTTGCTACAAAGATACGAATGGCTTCTATTCTAGCAACCGGTGCAAATGATTCCTCGAAATCGATACCCTCTTCTTTTCGGAATCCTTGAGCAACTAGTCGAGCCTTATTCTTTAGTACCCAACCAGATTAATCTGTTTTGACCTTATAAATCCATTTGAGTTTGATCAAGAAGACTTTATCTAGACATGACACCAATTCCCAAACTTTAAGTCTTTCAAATTCATGAATTTCTTCTTGCATTGCATCGATCCATAATGGTTTGGTCATTGCTTGTTTGAAGTTCTTTGGTTCTACTGAAGTTAGCAAAGCATTAAAATAACACCACATGACATCAGTTTCAAGTTGCTTCCGTGTAGATATAGAGCGAGAAGGATCATCGATCATGTTTTCTATAGCATGATCCTTAGTCCATCTACCAAGGTGTTTAAATGGAGTGTGGATTTGTCTCACATTAGATGATGATCCTTGAGAAGTTGAGTCTTCTTGAGGAGATTCATTAAGTGGACCATCATGAAATGTTGGTGTTTTTGGTGATTCTTCAAAACCTTGAGAAATGATTGGAGAATGTTCATGTTCTTGTGACGAGGGAATACTTGTTGATGGAGCATCCTGGTCAATGGAAGTTGACACAAGAGAATCAGCTAATACTTCAGCTCTTGGAGCAGCAGCTTCTTGAACTGGAGAGACAAAAATTGTTGGAGGATTATAGTATTCTTCTAACATTGGTTGAAACAAACGATCCCAATCATCTCTTATTGGTGGAATACAAGGTTGTTAAGAAATAGGGTTTGAAACGAGTCATGTACTGGTTGTAGCAGCAGTCATATAATGAAGACCGGGTCCTGAACTGAATTATTCAGAAGCCATTGCTGTTAGCTCATCGAACGTTACATGAATTGTTTCAGAAATTATCCGGGTCCATCTGTTGTTGATTCTGAACGCTTTCTTTGCAGACGCGTAACCAACGAAAATCCCAATGTCTGCTTTTGCATCAAATGTACCCAGATTATGATGGTCATTGGTAGAATAAAAAAGTGAACCAAAGACATGAAGGAATGATAAGTCTGGTTTCTTGTCTTGCATAAGCTCGTATGGAGTTTTGTTGTATCGGTGACGTATCAAAGAACGGTTTTGGGTGTAACAAGCTGTATTGATAGCTTCGGCCCAGAGAAATAATGGAGCTTTAGAAAACATCAACATTGTTCAAGCGGCTTCAATAAGAGTCCAATTTCGCCATTTGACAACACCATTCTGCTGAGGAGTGCGGGCTACAAAAGTTTGATGCGAGATGCCAACATTTTCATAAAATTCACGAAGTGTCTGATTGACAAATTCGGTTCCATTATCTGTTCGAACATTCCGGACAGTGGCATTCAAACGAACTTGTATGTTTTTAATACATTTGATGATGGCCGCAGGAGCTTCATCTTTTATCTTTAAAAATCTAACCTAGGTAAATCTTGAGTAACCGTCGACTATCACTAAGATATACCTTTTTCCCGTTAATACTAGCCATACGCATTGGGCCACACAAATCCATATGCAAAAGATATAGTTTCTCTTGGTTAGTGTCTTTAGCTTTGGGTTGATGAGAGGATTTTTTGCTTTTCCCTAATGCACATGCTGAACACAAATGATCTTTCTGAAATTTAAGTCTAGGAATTCCTCGTGCAAGACCGTCTTTAGCTAGCTTGTTCAAAGTACCAAAGTTGAGATGAGATAATCGACGGTGCCATAACCAACTCTTAGTCTTTGACGCTTTGGATAGAAGACAGATCGGAGATGATTTCAGCATGTCATTAAGAGAAATTGTCTACAAATTTGTGTCTCGGGACCCTGAAAGTAGATCAACACCTTCTAAATTATGAATAAAGCAAGTATTTTTCCGAAATGCAACTTCAAGACCCGCATCACAAAATTGGCCAACAGAAAACAAGTTATGTCCAAGTCCCTCAACGTAGTATACCCTTAAGATAATAACGTTTCCTAGCTGATAGTCACCATACCCCATAATCCTTGCAATCTGGTCGTTCCCGAATCTAATAGTACCCAAAAATTTATTGACAAAGTTCATGAGCTGAGAGCGATTCCCTGTCATGTGTTTTGAACAGCCAGAGTCTAGATACCAGAGTATAATCTGGACAACCTATTATGACAAGAGAAGAAGACGATGGAATATCTATTGCAGTGGATCCCCAAATTTGATTGGGTTTCGAGTGGTTCGCATTCTTAGATTCTACAATCTTAGCTATTTTACTCGAACCTATATTTTTAACATTTTTGGGTTTCCTGCTATAGACTTTAAGCTCTAGTTAAATGGCACGAATTACCAACTATAGTGAAAGTTTTGCCTGTTGGTCTCCACTTAAGTCCTACTTCAGTGAAGACATGACCCGTAGGTTTCTAAATATTTTGCTTTTTATGTTTTTTAGCAGATTTAGCATGGTTATTCATATTTTCCACAAAATCAAGAAGACACTTATCATGAACACCATCAAACATAGATTTCTTACAATTAGCACAAACAGGTTCAGAATTAGCATTTACCAGTGAATGCTTAACATCAACATCACAAATAGATTAAACAACATGATTCTTTTTATTAACTTTCCTAGGTTAGGCTTCTACTTTATTCTTCATGTTCCTACTTGTTGTTCGTGAGATCCTATCTTTCTTTTTATTGTCTGTAGGCGTTGAACCACAATTACTAGTAGAACACTTCAATCCTGTAGGAGACAACACAGGTGTGTTAGAATCAGATGTTGTAGATGACTCTATGTTAGCCTCAATTTATTGAGTCGAACAAGGAAGCTCGGTCACTCTACGATGGAGCTTCGGTCTTTAATTAGTTA
>BQNB010140672.1:2310-13891 GCA_026074375.1 Tanacetum coccineum | reverse complement strand
AAAATGCATCTAATATACGTATATGCATCTAATTAAAAGCTAGAAAACACATTATGATGCGTTATAATGTATCTAAGATTATAGAGATGCATCTAATTTAAGTTGGTGCATCTCGGATATGCGGTTATAGTTACTTCTTATCCTTCTTATTTTAAGAAAACTTCTTATTTGATCCTAACTCTATATATATATATATTCCGACATATATGTAATCTTATATTGTAGAATCCATGTGCGCGCCTAACTTACATATTCATATTCACTAAGTGTTTCGCCTTAAGATTTCATTCCATTTTAACCCATTTCGACTATCTTTAAAGTTTAATGAAAATTACTCATTTTTACCCATATTAAAAGATCATGATTTTTGACACGACCTAAGAGTGTAAGTATAAATTATTAGTCGCAATTTAGTTTTTGTTTTAGTATTTTACGCCTAACCATTTTCTCTAACACTAATTGACCATTCTTAAAATTTTTGCCATATTTGACTTTTTAAAATATAAGTTTTTCTTAAGTTTGACTCATCAAAAACGGCCCGTCATAATGCGCTTTTAAACTTAGCTAGCCTCGTGGAAAAGTAAAACGACATCCTGAGCAACTTTTTAGTTTTACCCGAGACCTGAAACAACACAGAAAATGACCAAAATGCCATTTTCTCAAATCTGCAGCAACCTTATTTTTCTTAAAATAATGTAGCATCTAATCCTAAGCTTTTTGACCCGTTAAAATGCGTTTTTTAGATTTAGTTATCCTTGACAAAAAGTAAAACGGCATTTTAAACAACTTTTTAATTTTTCTCGAGACCCAAAACTCGACAAAAAATAACGAAAATGCCCCTGCAAGTTTTTACAGAAAACTAACATTTTTATTAAGTGTTGATTTTATTTTTAACATTTTTTGCAACTTCAATCGGCCATAAAACGTTCGTTTTTTAAGAGTTAGTAGCCGAATTTTATATCGAAACGACCGAGAGAACATCCTCTATTAAAATTCCTAGGCCAAAATAAGTTTTAAAATTTTCGATTCGCCCAACTCGACACTCTAATTTTCTGCCCTATTTGAGTATCTTTCAACCCCTTCAAAACTTCAATTCCACGCGTCGCGAACATCGCTAACACTCCTAAACTAGCCTAGCCCCATAACTAGTGATCTCAAACCATCAATAAACCTCAAAACGCGACATGCACCACAATCAATTGATTCACAATACAAGATCTAACACACGCATGGAACATATAATTAAATCAATGTAAATAGGTGTTAAATACACTTACAAACTTAATGCAATATCAAGAAAATCAACACAATCAAACCCCCTTGGGTTTGATCTTTGGCAGAAAACCACAACACTCAAAACAATGATCCAAAACTTGATTTTTGTTACCCAAATCTTGTTTACACACTTAATATCAAACCCTTGATGATTCTTTTGTACCCGATTAGATCAAAACCCTTATAAATTAAAAACCAAGAAAATCAAGAACCTTGAGAAAACTAATGCATGGTGATTTAAAGATTAAGTAGAGTGATGAGGGTTAATGTAGAAATGATTTGGGATTGATTGATTGTGATTTTTTTTGGGGGGGAGGGGGTTTGGTTGGGTTCTCGTCGAACAGTAAAGAGAAGGAGAGGATGGGACGAAATCTTTATCTGTGTATTTTTTATATGGAAAAAGTAGAGTGTTAATAGGATTTATATAGGGAAATAATAATACTAGTATCTTTCATTTATAAAAAAATAAAAAGGGACGTTGGTTTGGATGTGTATAACCGCCCCCTATATGGGTTGAGCTTGGTTGGGTATTTTTTTGTCAAGTTTATATTACACAAATCCCGGGCCCAAGCACTTAATTAACTCGTTATTGATTTGTAAAAACACGATTTTGACTCGATTTTTGGCAAAAACACGAAAAAGTCGAAAAATATTTAAATAAAATAAATAAGCTCTCGAAGCTTAAGATATGGAGTTGTTGATTTCTCGATCGTTAAAACGGATAATTATCCAAAACATGACTCGCGAATAATTTAAATTAATGATTTTAATAAAATTAGACTAAAATAATAAAATAAATTCTATAAAATTTAGAAAATAAAATTAAAGCTCGGAATAAATAGTGACCTTAATTCCAAAAAGTGAGTCCATAAATAAATAAAGGAGTCAATTATCCTACGTTTGTTTTCGGCTACTGACCTTAAAAATTGACGGATGTCACAGTTATCCCCCGTTAAAAGGAACTGCATCCCGAAGTTCCATTCGTCTGTCCTAAGGTTTAGCGCTCGCGAATAGTTTCGGATACTTGCGCTTCATCTCATCCTCTCATTCCCAAGTAAATTCTGATCCTCGTCGGGAATTCTAACGAATCTTTACGATGGGAATCTTACTTTCTTTCAGCTTCTTGACCTCTCGGTCCATTACTTCAATAGGTTCTTCAACGAAGCATAGTCCTTTGTCGATCTTGATCTGTTCTAGCGGTACGTGCAAATTTACATCGGCCAGGCATTTCTTCAAGTTTGACACGTGAAACGTGTCGTGAATGCCTACAAGTTCTTGTGGTAAGCGCAATCGATAAGCTACAGGACCAACTCGCTCGATAATCTCTAACGGTCCTACGTATCTTGGTGAAAGCTTACTTCTCTTGCCAACACGTACTACGCCTTTCCAGGGCGACACTTTGAGTAGTACTTTATCACCGACACTGAACTCTAATGGCTTCCGTCGATTGTCGGCATAGCTCTTCTAGCGATTACGTGCAGCCTTCAATCTTTCCTTAATTTGAACAATCTTGTCGGTGGTCTCCTGGATAATATTCGGTCCAATTAGCTTGCTTTCTCTTACTTCTGCTTAAGCTATGGGTGTTCGACATTTCCTCCCATACAATGCTTCAAATGGGGCACACTTCACGCTCTAGTGGTAACTATTGTTATATGAAAATTCTACTAACGGTAAATGAGTACCCAGTTTCCACCAAAATCAATTGCACATGCTCTAAGAATATCTTCCAATGTTTGAATGGTACGCTCACTTTGGCCATCGATTTGGGGATGGTAAGCGGTACTCATATCCAGTTGCGTTCCTAATGCCCTTCGGTAGTGATTGCCAAAATCTTGATGTGAAATGACTGTCAGGATCAAATATAATTGACACCGGCACACCATGCCTTGCTATGATCTCGTTGAGGTACAGTCTTGCCAACTTTTCTGTCTTGTAATCTTCACGGACAGCTAAGAAATGCGCAGATTTGGTCAGGCGATCGACAATGACCCAAATTGAGTCGTGTCCGCTACTGGTTCTCGGTAATCTGGTTATGAAGTCCATTGTGATATTCTCCCATTTCCATTCGGGAATCTCTGCCTGTTGGAGCAATCCAGAGGGTTTTTAGTGTTTTGCTTTAACTTTAGAGCAGGTCAAACACTTACTTACATACAAAGCGATATCCTTCTTCATTCTGAGCCACCAATATATGTCTTGTAAATGATAGTACATCTTGTCTGCTCCAGGATGTACATAATACTTTGTAGCGTGGGTTTCACTCATGATCAAAGTTCTCAAATTGACATAAGCTGGCACCTAGATCCGCTCAACGAAATACAATCCACCATCTTCTTTTCTTTTAAACTGTTTGTCTAATCCTCGCAACATTTCTGTTGGGGTGTTGACGTCCTTGGAGGCTTCGCTCTAAGCTTCCAGAATCTTAGCCTTAATGCTAGAGTGAATTGTCATGCTCATAGCTTGAGCTCGTCTTGGTTTCATCCACTCCTTCCTGCTCAATGCATCAGCTACTACGTTCGCTCTACCTGGGTGGTAGCGAATCTCTCAGTCATAATCGCTGAAAAGTTCTATCCATCGTATCTGATGCATATTTAATTCTTTTTTATTGAAAGGTGTTTAAGGCTTTTATGATCAATGTAGATAACACTCTTTGTTCCGTATAAGCAGTGTCTCCATATTTTGAGAGCAAATACCACTGCGCCTAACACCAAATCATAAGTGGTGTAGTTCTTCTAGTGGATTTTGAGTTGCCTGGATGAGTATGCTATCACTTTGTTTCTTTGCATCAAAACGCCACCAAAACCTTGGTTCGATGCGTCACAATAAACTACGAAATCATTTGGTCCTTCAGGTAACGCCAAAATCTGGGTATCACACAACATGTCCTTTAAGGTCTGAAAAGCGTTCTCCTGCTCATCACCCTACTTAAACTTCTTGTTTTTCTGAGTCAGTAGAGTGAGAGGTTTTGCAATCTTCGAGAAATTTGCGATAAATCGCCTATAATATCCTGCCAATCCCAAGAACGAACGGATCTCGGTCGGGGTCTTCGGAGGCTTCCAATTTTTTACTGCTTCAATTTCACTAGGATCCACATGTATACCTTCACTATTCACTACATGTCCGAGAAAATGAACTTCTTGTAGCCAGAATTTGCATTTCGAGAATTTCCCAAAATTTCTCCTTTTCAAGCAACTCTGGTATCAGTTTTAGGTGAACCTCATGCTCCTATTTGGACTTTGACTAAATTAAGATGTCGTCAATAAAGACAATGACAAACTTATCAAGATACGGCCTACATACGCGGTTCATAAGATCCATGAACACCACGGTGGCGTTAGTTAAACCGAAAGGCATGATCGTAAATTCAAAATGTCTGTACCTCGTCCTGAATGCAGTTTGGGAATATATTCTTCGCGTACTCTCAACTAATGATAGCCAGATCGAAGGTCTATCATCTAAAAATACTGTGACCCTTGCAACTGATCGAATAAGTCATTGATCCTAGGAAGAGGGTAGCGGTTCTTGATAGTTAACTTGTTCAGCTCTCGATAGTCTATATACATACAGAACGAACCATCCTTCTTTTTTACGAACAACACCGTTGCTCCCTAGGGTGAAGAACTAGGTCGTATGAAACCTTTGTCTTGGAGCTTTTTAAGTTGGTTGGACAGTTCTTACATTTCCGTAGGTGCCAAACGATAAGGTGATTTTGCAACAGGCATAACTCTAGAAATAAGATCTATGCGAAACTCTACATCGCGAGATGGGGGTAAACCCGAAAAATCTTTCAGAAACACGTCAGGGAATTCACGTACAACAGGGATGTCTTCGAGTTTCTGCTCGTTCACTTTCATGGTCTTCAACTGTTTCAGGTTCCCTTCGGTACGTTCTCCATAAACTTCTAAATTCTCTCCGTTGGATAGCGGAATCTGGACTATTTTCTCAAAGCAAACTATCTTAGCTCTAAGCTTTGACAACCAATCTATTCTTACGATTACGTCGAAACTACCATGACCAAAAGGAATCAAATCGATGATAAATGTATAACCTTCTAGCTCAATTCTACAACCTCGAACAATCATATTGGTTACTACTTTAAGGCCGCTAGCTATTTCAATCTCAAAACCGGGGCTTATGACACTAGGTTTCATGTTAATCAATGGTAAGAAGTTGGTAGATATAAAGTTATAATTAGCACCAGAATCAAACAGAACTGTAGCGAAATGATCGTTTAGAGAAAATGTACCCGTCACAACGTTCGGGTCTTGTGGAGCTTCAACAACACCTAGGGCAAAAGATCTACCTTGTGCTCAACTCCTATTGTTCCCTTGGTTGGGGTTTCCTTCGATTGCTAGCACAGGGTTTGGGTGATTTCTTCCTGAGGTAGTGGCTCAGTTCATCCTTGGATAATTCATCCCAAAGTGGTTAGGATCTCCACACTCAAAACAAGTTGGTCTTGGTCTTTCATTAGTAGCTCTACCTGTGCAGTATCGGGTAAAGTGGCCCACTTGGTTACATCGACCACACACAAGGCAGTTACCAGAATGATGGAAGTTGCACTTTGCACACTTCGGGTGTTGACCAGCATACTGAGTTGTACTTGTCCTTGCTCCAGAGCAGTCAGAGCAAAGTTCCTTCCAGTTCTTTGTCTTTTGTTCCTATCATCCCTTGATTCCTGTTCTGGTCATTTGATCTCTTCTTGTTTATGTCATTTTCCTATTTCTTAAAAATCACATCCTTAATACCGTCGATGGTCAAATGGTTGGCCATACTAACATAACTCTGAATAGTAGTAGGTTTGGATGAAGTAACATGTGCCTTGATCTCAGGATCCAGACCCTGAATGTAGCGATTGACACGCTGGTTCTCTGGGGTAACCATGTGTGGCACCAACCTTGCCAACTCAAGAAATCTAGCCATATACCCATCAATATCTGACCCAAGCATCTTGTGATTCCAAAATTCTGATTCTAACTTCTGAATTTCATCATCGGGACAATATTCCTCCATCAGCAACTTCTTAAAATCTTCCCAAGGTTGGGCTATAGCAGCTGCCCGTCCTCGAGTTTGAACAAGGGTATTCCACCATGTTAAGACGCGGCCTTGCAGCATACTAGCCTCGAATTCGACTTGGCTCTCTGCGAGGCACTTAGTGATATAGAGCACAGACTCAATGCTTTTAAACCAGGTTAGTAAACCAACTGCACCTTCTGTGCCAAAGAATTTCTTGTCACCAGAAGCCCTGAATGTCTTGATACTGCAGCTTTGGGCGACCTCTCTTTTATTTGGTCAGTTTCCTCTGAGGGCTTGAACAAGTTGAGTTAGCAGATTCGGCAATGCAGTGTTAAGTTGTCGAGTCACTTCATCTCTGTTTCGTTGGGAGGGTTGGTGTTGTTGGAAGTGTTGTTACATGTGCTTCTTCCCGCCATAATTCTACAAATTAACATAAAAATTCACTTTAAGGAGAAACTTGAGAACAAACCATAAAATAAACCTTCAAACAGTTTATACATATTCACAGAAATATAGTTAAAGAATGAACATGTTTAGAAATTTTCAACTCAGTTAAGGTTTAATATAGCACTTTTGAATGAAATGTTTAAATGAATAATCAAACATATATACATGTACTCCACCAATTTAAATCAACCATGTTTAGTATTTAATTAAAATTTAGTGGTATACGTATTTAGGTGACAAACAAGTTTTATATAAGGAATATGTATATTTTATCTCACAATTTAATAATATTTAATAAATATGGTTTCAAATTTTTCTAGAATATATATTAAATTGGTTGCCAAGAAAATAGATCAATAGATAATTATTTAGTTAAGCATTGTAAAAGTTTACCGTTTTGTTCGTTATATAAATAAAATTTAAGTAATCAGATAACATTTTACAAAAATCCGTCCAAAAGATAACGATAACAATATTAATCAAATTTTGACACTTGTTCTACACAACCGATCCAAATGTTTTATTATATCATAATAAAGAGGAACTATACAATCAGTAATCCGAAGAGCATGAAATTAACCGTGCGGGTAGGCTACACTAGTACACCCTCATCGGTATAACTGCCAACAACTAGACCCGAAAGGAATTTGGTAGGGTAAGGACAAAACACCGCGCATTTCTGCTTTCAGCTCTAGTCTCTTTATAGTCGCGTTGCATTCACGTCGTTTAAGTATCCACATCCAAATATCCAAGCCTCACCTATCCTCGAGTGCATTCTTCAAAGGTCTTAAGCCATGTAGCAACTTGAAGCATAATTTCACAACTCATCAAACAAGAACTGTCATGAAATCAAGGTAGAAGTTGGTAAAAGGCCCAATGTTTTTGAAAAATTGGCTCAACTTTGAGGTCCCTTAGAAACAAAATCTTGAATCACTGAACACGGAGTTTGAGAACAAGGAAGGAATGCTATTTTTTGCAGCAAAACGGTTAGCTTAATAGTATGACAAAGTAAGACAGAGACGCTACCAAAATATAGGTCGACGTAGCTCTAACAATGAAAGAACGAACGTCTCTACATGTCGTGCATACGTAGTTGACCTGCTGCTCGCCTCAGGCTCTGACTCAGAATCTATCGACGAGTCCTCCTCAAGGTATTATGCAGGGTAAGGATACAAAAAGTAGTTAAGTGTATGTTGCGACTCACTCGCGGAGTCATTAGCGTGCGAATATGATCTATGGGACATATTGTGACTGTGACGGTGTCCATAATAACAAGGTGCTTAGGGACAGTGTGACACTATAACAACATTAACCAATGTAAATGCAAACTCAGAACACGAATGGATTAATCAAAATAAGTATGATGTACTAATATCAAATAGTGGGCATCTAAAAGTATACATTGTACAGTGCACATAATTCCTAGTATGCTTTTCAGTGACTAAAGTGGAAGGTCGGTTTTTAAACTCGTTTAAAATAATCACTATACCAAGTGTTGCATGATACTCCCTAAATTAGACATAGTTGATCAAGTTATGTCTAATTAAGGTCTAATGATGCAACCACTCGGACTAGTCGTCTCGCTTCATGTTCGGGGATTTAGAAAAGGAAATCATTTTGGTTATAGTTCGGATTTTTATTTTGAAAAACCGACGTTCTCTATAACCTTAGGCTCTATTACCATACATGCTTTAAATAAAGTAAAGTTATCCGAATTACAACATCTTAAAGAACAAGTTTAAAAAGTACGTAGGACATCATAAGTTGTTTCCATCCGAACATGGATATTCCAAAAGACTTAATTTTTGCACGAAAGAAGAAATCTTGACTAAGACTGAATTGTGATGCACTAAGTTTCCACTTTAGGAACGTCACCTGAAAAGCATGATAAAAAGGGGTCAACTATTGAAAATAGTTAGTGAGCTCACAGGAATATGTACCCCAAATAGTTTCATAAAAGAGTAGATGTCCAATAATAGCTATCCAAACCGATATCAATTACCAAAAAAAAATAGAGAGTCCAAATATGACTCATGCTTCTAAAGAAAGTTCCCGATACTCCAAGTAAAGTAACACAAATCAATGTTTATGTATGCTATAGTGTTTATGCGAGGCAATACTTAGACGCATTCAGCCTCCCAGTTCTAAATCACAACACAATATGGGTAGGCGTTACCCCTGATCCAAATAATGCAATGTGTCTTAATACTATGCACTCCGTTTATGGTGGGAGTGAGGAGGGGCTAATCTCCTAATAACGTTATCCATATGTACTAACGTCTCAATCCCGTTGAGGGGAATATAGTGAGCTAAAAGTAGTGGCGGATTCCAAACATACAACAACATACATTTCAAGTTTAAGTTCAACACGTTTTCAAGTTCAACAAGTTTCGAGTATGCTCAAAGTTTACACACATAAAAGTAAGAGCATAGCAATATAAATGCGACACATCATGCTTTTCATCCCAAAACATTTAAAATCATGTAAAAGAGGGGCTGTGAGAACTCACTGTAAATAGAAGTACCGAAGGAGAAATCAACAAAGAAAGAACGGCGATGAGGATCTCAACCGCGACCTATAATAATAGTGGTCCGCGATTAGAAAATATAAGAAAATGCATAATTTTGCACAAGTATATAAAATATATATATATTTCGGCATATATGTAATCTTATATTGTGGAATCCATGTGCCCGCCAAACTTACATATTTATACTCACTAAATGTTTCGCCTTAAAATTATATTCCATTTTAACCCATTCCGGCTAACTTTATATTTTAATGAAAAATTTTCATTTTAACCCATTTTAAAAGATTATGATTTTAGACACGACCTACGAGTGTAAGTCTACTTATTAGTTGCAATTTAGTTTTTTGTTAAAGTATTTTACGCCTAACCATTTTCTCTAACACTAATTGACCATTTCTAAAAATTTCGCCATCTTTGACTTTTTAAAATATAAGTTTTTTCTAAGTTTGACTCATCAAAAACGACCCGTCGTAATGCACTTTTAAACTTAGCTAGCCTCGGGAAAAAGTAAAACGACATTCTGAGCAACTTTTTAGTTTTACCCGAGACCTGGAACAACACAAAAAATGACCAAAATCCGTTTTTCTCAAATCTGCAGCAAACCTTATTTTTCTTAAAATAATGTAGCATCTAATCCTAAGTTTTTTGACCCGTTAACATGCGTTTTTAGATTTAGTTATCCTCATAGAAAAGTAAAACGGCATTTTAAATAACTTTTTAGTTTTACTCGAGACCCAAAACTCGACAGAAAATGACAAAAATGCCCCTGCAAGTTTCTGCAGAAAACTAACATTTTTATTAAGTGCTGATTTTATTTTTAACATTTTTCGCAACTTCAATCGGCCATAAAACGTTCGTTATTAAGAGTTAGAAGCCAAATTTTATATCAAAACGACCGGGAAAACATCCTCTATCAAAATTCCTAGGCCAAATTAAGTTTTAAAAATTTCGATTCGCCTAACTCGACACTCTAATTTTCTGCCCTATTTAAGTATCTTTCAACCCCTTCAAAACTTTAATTTCACGCGTCACGAACATCGCCAACGCTCCTAAGCTAGCCTAGCCCCATAACTAGTCATCTCAAACCCTCAATAAACCTCAAAACGCGACATGCACCACAATCAATGGATTCACAATACAAAATCTAACACATGCATAGAACATATATTTAAATCAATGTAAAAAGGTATTAAAAACACTTACAAACTTAATGCAATGGAAAAGAAAATCAACACAATCAAACCCTCTTGGTTTGATCTTTGGCCGAAAACCACAACACTCAAAACAATGATCTAAAACTTGATTTTTGTTACCCAATTCTTGTTTACACACTCAATATCAACCCCTTGATGATTCTTTTGTACCCAATTAGTTCAAAACCCTTAAAAATTAAAAACCAAGAAAATCAAGAACCTTGAAAAATCATGCATGGTGGATTTCTTTGTTAAGGATTAATGGGGTTTAGTTTAGGGATGATTTGGGATTGAATGAAAGTGATTTAGGATGGTTTGATGATGGTTTTTGGTGGTGATGGCGTCGAACAGTAAGAGGAGGGGGAGAGGAGTCGTTGGATTTGATAACTGTGTGTTTTATGGTAGTATTAATATGGGATTAGGACTGTATATAGGAAAGAATTATTAGGGACTAGATAACTTCCATTTAAAAAGAAATATAAGGACGTTGGTTTGGCTTATGAGTAACCGACCCCTATGTGGGCTTGGTTAAGGTTATTATTTTTTTCTCAAATTTATATTACACAAATCTCGGGCCTAGACACTTAATTAACTCGTTATTAATTTGTAAAAACACGATTTTGACGCGGTTTTTGGCAAAAACACGGAAAAAGTCAAAAAATACTTAAATAAAATAAATAAGCTCTCAAAGCTTAAGATATGGAGTTGTTGATTTCTCGATCGTTAAAATGGATAATTATCCAAAGCATGACTCGCGTATAATTAAAATTGACGATTTTAATAAAAATCGACTAAAATAATAAAATAAATTCTATAAAATTTAGAAAATAAAATTAAAGCTCGGGATAAATAGTGACCTTAAATCCGAAAAGTAAGTCCATAAATAAATAAAGGAGTCAATTATCATACGTTTTCTTTCAGTTACTGACTTCAAAAATTGGCGGATGTCACAGTTATTGTAACATTTACCCTTTTTGTGAGTTTGAATGTTTGGTATGTGCTTAAATACACATACTTTTTACCTAATAAAATGACCCAAATGACTAAAAACGAACATAAAATGCCAAATATATGCTTGTTTTGTGTTATTTACTGTGCAAGTATCGGATATTAACATAAGGACAA
>BQNB010140671.1:6590-17384 GCA_026074375.1 Tanacetum coccineum | reverse complement strand
AACTATTCTCTCTCTCTAACTTTCTCTCTCTAGATCTCTTTAGATCTATACATGTTTGTGTGAATTCGGGATCCTACACAATCCCATAACATACACGTATTTAGTTAAAATAGTTACCACAGACCAACCAAAAGACTTATCCTGAACAAGAACATCCAAATTATGCTTTTGGAGCTCTTAACCCAAAAACGGCATTGAATCAATTTGTGGAAGTCGGTAGACGATATCAAGTGGAAATGGGTCTTCTTCCTCAGTCTGCCTAGGGATATCAATTGGCATTCCTTAGTCTGCCTAGGGATATTAATTGGCAAGGGGTCTTCTTTCTCAGTCTTCCTAGGGACATCAATTAGGAAAGGCAAGGGGTCTTCTTCCTCAGTCTGTATAGGGACAAGTTTTGGCTCTTTTTCCTGAGTCTGCTTAGGGAATTGCCATTGAGGATCACGACTAGACAGGATGTTGATCAAATCTTCACTAGAATCTTCTGACAGATAATCCTATGAGTCCTTAGATGTATCATGATATGAAGATTAACTATCACTTCTACAAAGATGTATAAGGATAGTGATGACACATAAATGATATGACTAAACAATCAAAAAGCATACTCAAACACTCAATCATTTTAGAATGATTTGTTTGAAAAATTAAATGGTTCAATATAGTGTGTTCCAAACACATCATACTAAAATGAATCAAAAACCTTAACTGACTAACCTTTTTGCTTAAGCTTTATATCTCTTAACATGGAAAAAATTGCTTCTAAATTCTTTACCCTTTGTTCAACATCATCCATCTCCTTAATTCTTGTTAGCTCTTGCTTTTTTATCTACAATGATAACAAAAAATCAAACATAATAAAGAGTCAATTGGGTCAAGATTATAGAAGAACAATGCTATAAACTAACCTTTCATAATTGCATTCCCCTTTCCTTTGACATCTACAAATATAGCAAAAAGTCAATACATAAGAGATGGTCAATTGGATCAAATATCAGAAACATGCATTACTTTACACTCACCATTCAACTAGAGCAAACAAGGCATATAACCAGAGACCATTACCACACTAGTAACTAAACAAAGACAAGCATATAACCAGAGGCCATTACTACACTGGTAACTAAACAAAGGCATGCATATAACCAGAGGCCATTACCACACTAGTAACTAAACAAAGACATATAACCAGATACCATTATCAAAAATGCCATTGATTGAAACCAAATAACAAACAACCAAACAAGTCGATTACAAAAAACAAATTACATAAGAAAACCTATCTTGATTATTATACACCAAAACAACCAAACAAACAAGTTATATAAGAAAACCAAATTAGTGAACCAAATAACATAACAAGTTACATAAGAAAACCTATCTTGATTATTATATACAAAAAACAACCAAACAAGTCGATTACATAGGAAGGAACAATACATGGCGGATTACAGCATTTAAACAAACTAAACATCATTATACTTGAACAAACTAAACATCATTTAAACAAATGAGACCATTTTGATATTTAAACAAACTAGACCATTTTGATTAATCAACAAACACAACATACTAGTAACTAAACACTTATAAAACAATCAACAAACCACTTACCTCTAACCATCTTGATTAGTCGTTGGAAATTAGGGTTTTTATGAATCGGGCGGTCTTTGGTGGAAATGACTTTTGGTTTTCTGTGCGTAATTGATCACAGTTTCTTGGTTTAGAAAAAAAAGTCGCGTTTAAAAGGTTGCATGCTTGGTCCCTGAGGTTAACTTATTGCTATGAAGCAAGGTTTTCAAGATCAAGATCTAACATAGGATCGTTTTCGTCTTTGCAAGATCGAGATCATAAAGTCGGATCAGGATCGTAAGATCCTACTATAATGTCATTGTCTTAATAGTATTTGTAATATTATACAATGCTACAAATTATTATATATCAAAAAACACAAAATTATGAATGTATCATATAAATGTTGTCCTAAGTTATGATTATGAAATGTTTAAGAAGATTAACATGTTATTTGTTAAATTCTACAAAACAAAACCCATAAATTTGTAGTTTCTTTGTTTGTGGTTCGAGAAAAGTAAGATCCAATCATAGTAGATCTTAAGATCATATGGTCAGGATCATGATCCTATAAGATCTTAAGCATGCAAAGATCCTATGTAGGATTCAGATCGTTTTTACTTTGCAGTATCGTAAAATCGTAAGATCCTAAGATCAAGATCGGGATCTTAACAACCATGAGTAAGAAGTGACAAAAATACCCCTGCCATTAACGAAAAAATGGATGGAAAAAAAGTCAAAAGACCGGTCAACTCCTTTTGGTCAACCACATAAACGTCTGGTGTAATTGTTGTCTTTTTAAGACGAGACATGCAATTTGGCAACCACAAGGACCAAACATGTAATTAACACAAAAGATAAAAAAAGAAAAAGAAATTATATGTTTAAATGTGTGGTGGTGGTATAGTCGGTTTGAAAGGGGGTGGTGGTATAAATACCAATAAAATAGAAGAATAAAGAAAACCCTAATTATTATTAATCTTGCCGTATCGATAGATCATCAAAGTATTCAACCATGGAAGAGATTGCCGAACGATTTATGTTGTCGATTGGCGGACATTCGAATTCATACATAGACCTGGTTCACAACCAATTGATTTTAGACAAGCTGGTTGAGAAACAATCGATTTCAAACACGAAGCCGGTTGACAAACAATCGATTTCAAACACGGAGCCCGAGGTAGTCTTCTTTCTAGCATCTTTTGTTTGTTTTAATTAAAAAAAGGGGGTTTTTTTATAAACAAATTTTTTGGATCTGTAATATGCAGGTTACAGTGATTTGTGTCGACAATTCTTTTTTACTGGACGATTGCGGTGTGCATAAATCTCAAGCTAAAGCTATTGCATTATATTCTCAAGAAAAAATCAAAGTACGTATTTTTTTTAATTTATTATGAAAATTATTATGTTTATATACTGTTGAGGTTATGTGAATACATTATATATGTTAGATATTAGTTGTTAATTCATGGTTTTTAGTTTAACCCCTCGATTAGAACGAATACGTGTGTAAAGAATCTGTAGTGGTATAATAATGTAAGCATTAGATGGTGAATAGATGTAGAAAATAAATAGACTGGCTTTTATACTTATTGACAAAAATGTGTAACAAAGTTTTAGTATATTTACATTTTCATAGCAATTTGGATAAAATTGTCGTTGAAAAATGGTATGTACAGAGTAACAATGTAAATATGGAGTAATTTTTTTCACTAAATGTATGTAAAATTTAAAAAGAATATCAACTTATAGTATTGGAATAATACATAAGCTTATTCGAAACAACATAAGCTATATTAATATTTTTAAAACCTTTTCCTTTATTAATAAGCCAATAATCGCTCCACTAATATCCTTTTTTATTATGCATTGTTTATATTCATCATTCATTCATTAATATTGTTTGTTTGTTTTGCAGGCTCATCCATGTAATGAGGTCGGCTTACTGGCAATGGGTTTCATACAGGGTGAATGTTTTCTTAAACCTACTTCTGATCTTAAGCAAATCCGTTCTGCATTGAAAGGTATATATTTTTCACTACATACATACTCTTTTGTTTGTATCAAAATTTGATTTATTAAATCATTAATTTATCATCCTGTTGTTGTTACTCAGGTTTAACGTACTTCGGTCAGTCGTGTATACCTATCGGGCAGGCTTTGACCTTTTTTTCACAGAGCGACCTTCCAAAAAGAAGGCTTCTTGTGTTTTTTGGAGGGTAATGCATACACATACCAGTTTTTTTTTTTTAATTACTATATATGTTAATCTGCTCTCTATATCTGTCTCTGTGTTTCAGTCTACTAAGCTTGGGTTCTCCCGATTTGGAATCCTGTGCAAAGCGACTTAAAGAGTTCAAGGTGGCTGTTGATGTTGTCAACTTTGGCTTGCAGTTTTTGCCGCCAACAAAGCATAAGTTGCTAGAAGCATTTGTTAAAGCTGCTGATAATGATGGCAACAGTCACTATCTTTATGCTCCATCCGGATCAACAACCTCCCTCGGTCAACAAATTTTATGGTTTATTATTATAACTCAATCTCTATGTATTCCATGCCACTCCTCTTTGTTTTTATATTACTTTATCATATGTTGTTGTATACTGTCAGCTCTTCGTTAGCACCTGGGGGTCTTCCAATGCAAGAGGAGAAGAAAAAGGAACAAGAGGTCAAGAAAAAGGAAAAGACGGAGAAGAAGCTAAAGAAAAAGATGGAGCAGCACCTGCTAACGTTAGCAGCACCTGGGGGTCTAGAGAGAAAAAGAGAATTCTCTTTACCTTATCTCTAGAATTCTCTACTCCCTCTCTCTAGAACCACCACCACCTCTCTCCACCGCCGACCACCACCACCGCCCTTCAGCATCCTTTCTTTCAGGTACCCGTCTCTCCAATTTTATTAAAAGAAAGTGGTATAAAAATACTTAATAAACTCATAAGAGATTCACCAAGACGGTTGCATTTTTTAATAATCTACAGAGTTGTTACTATATCCCTCCATCCCGTCTCTCCAATTTCATCTGCAAAAGTACGTGCATTCGTAAGCGCAGGTATTGTATGTAGTTGATTTAACAAAAAAGAGAGATATTTGACGACTAAGTCGTAGTGTAAGATATTTTATAAAAAAAATTAAGTCAATTGATTATTATAAGTTTTCAGTTATCTCTCATTGTGTATGCATACTGTGAAAGATACTTTACTTGCATGCTGACATCAAAATTATGTTACGTAAAGACAGGGTAGTATTCTTGAATAATAGGTTTTGCAAGAATCATTGCTTGAAGAATTTATAGAGGAGGAAGATAATTAAGTTTTGTGATTCATTTTCACAATGTAATTTGGAACTAATTAAGCTGAATACCTGGAAAATACTACTTCTGACATATCTGTTTCTAAAAGAACAACAATTTTTGGTATAAATAAATAGTTTAAAGAAGCATGCATCAAATCCTAAGAATCTAATGTGGTATTATAGTTATCTGGGATCACTTGCCTTCATCACTTCACATATCCAAAAAAATTAGAGCTCTTTAGTCCTTTACTCAATGAAATTACAAGAAATTTGTATAACCTTTTGTCAGAAAGCTCATGCACTTGTAACTTCTAAACTAATGTCATGAAGAAACTGCATCAGTACGTACTTCAGTGGGTGACTTATTGTTTTGAATTGCAGGTAAAGAAGAGCCAATAGATATGAACAATATGGACCGACCTCTTTAAGCCGGGAGAACAGGTGGATGGGAAAAGCATGGAGTCATCAAGGTCAACTGAAGAAGAGAGCGAAGATGAAGTTCTATTCTGCATATGCATGACAAATATTTTTCCATAAAAATTATCGTATGTTTAGGTTTTTAGAAAGGCTGTCAGAGACATGCTGCTATTTAGTTTTTCCTCTATTTATCCTCGAGTTAACTGATAATCTTATTCCATTTTTATGCAGGATCAAGTCGAAGCAGCTAGAACTGCTGTAATTAACCTGGAAATAAAGCGTATCTTAATGGAAGTTCTTCTGACAAAAATGAAGATTTCATCAACGGCCAGGTTTCTTTCTTGAACACATAAAAACTAAGTTTATAACCTACTTAAGACCATTTTAAAGTTATCCAGACCTTAAATAATATTGGTATGTATACGCACTACCAGAAGTTGCCATGAGATCTATTGATATGTATAATAATCATGTTTGCTCAAGACCGATCGCATTTGTTGTTTATTTCTTTAACACTGGTCACATTTGTTTAACATCATAAAAAGTAATTTTTCTGCAAAGTTACTTTTGATGTTTATTTGTTTAACATCAACCAAAGACCTCTTTTGACACCAAACCAAACAGCCCTTTTTGACAGAAAAATCAGCAACCAAACACCCAGTTTAACGGAAAACCAAACAACCCTTTTGAAAAAGAGGGGTGGCAAGATGGGTAGAAAATTAGTACTCACATGTTTTGGCAGTGATGAATGATTGAGTACAAAAATTATTTTGGTAAAATAGAGTTTTTTGTGATAAAATGGTAAACAGTGGTCAGCCTTAAGCTGCTGCTAGAGTGCGGATCAAGAGGATATGTGCATGGTGCAGAATTCGTCGATGCCTCTGAACCTGTCCATAGACGTCTGAGGCACATAAACTCTTTGTGTGGCATGTAGCAATAAATTTGGTCTTTAATATGGAAGCTGAACTAAAAATGTGCCATGCCATAACTACTACATATTGATTAAAAGCATTAAGGCTCAATATATACTTGCATTTATTTATGTTTTTTCAGGAAGTAGTATTTGAAAAGGAAATGGAACAGTGGTGAGGATGCTAAGTACTTTCAAGTCAAAGCGATTAGGACACTGTTAAAGTAATGCAGATTTTATGACATGAAAGTTGAGCCTGATACGTGATCATGGGTGAGTGATTGAATTTAAATTACTTATGAAGTTCGGTTTGGCAGCAAATGGATGACCTATTTGATGCGGGTCAAACCGCGTCGCATTGGGTTGACCCATAAACACATTTACCCACTGTGAACTTTTTTCAAGTAAATATTGAGTTACATAGGATTAGAAAAAACAATTTTATCACAATAATAATTTGAATTTTGATAAAAAAAACAAAATTTTCAAGAAAAAAGAAAAGTCTTTTAGGAATAATATAAAAACACTTGCTCCTTTCTTTGTACATTGCAGGCTTCATTTGAAACTAAGGTGGTGTTTGTTTCGCCTTATATGTGGGCTTATGAGCTTATTTTTATTTCGGCTTATATAACATAAGCCTCAATTTTCTGGCTTAATTTGAGACTTGTGGGCTTATATAAGTTTATTACGATAGGATAAACTTATATAAGCCCATAAGTCTCAATATAAGCCACAAAAGTGGAGCTTATGTTATATAAGCCGAAATCAAATAAGCTCATAAGCCCACATATAAGCCGAAACAAACACCCCCTAAAGACAAATAAAGACCAAATAAACTTCCAATAACTCCTAAATTGATAGTTTTTGGGTGTGGAAATGTTTTTTCCGAGTGCCAACCTACAATAAAGCCTCTCTATTTTCATTCAAGTAACATAAATACATAGTGTGGGGTCATTGTTATTAGAAACTATATTTGACAATAAGAGTAATTCGGAAAGGTTACAAACATTGGTCCTGATTTCTATCAGGGGTAACCAAGTAAGCATTTATATTGCTTTAGTTCAATCATATGTACTTTGGGGATCCTTAAGTCCATTGTGTTGCCGTACTTAATCATGTATACAAGATTAAGATGCATAGTAATGTTTTTTTAAGACATTGAATCATTTTCTTACAAGACGGTTGGCGGGAACCGAGGATTGATCACTCTTCTACTAAAATTAGATTTACTTAAATGATAGTTTTTGTTAGTAAATAAATGACATAAAATAGACTTTTTTTTGATTGAAGCCTATCCAACCCTACACACCACAAGCCGTGCCTAACTCTACAAACAAACGTGCTAGAGGCTGCTAAGGATCCGTCCATTGATCCCTGAAGTTGTAGCACAAGTGCATAATTTTGGATATTGTGCAGCAAGTATTTTTATTTAGTTCTATATGTTTTACTTTTTTGTTAAAAAACACACACTGCTACAGGAAGATGTGGCAGGTTTTCAGATACCGTTTTAAACTTTACATGCAATGCTTCAGAGATATTAGCTTGGAGATGTATGCTGATAGACATTGCATATTTCCTTTACCCTCCCTGCAGGATCTGTGTGCTCTTGATAATGGTACTTGCCACCTTATAGTTCTGGGTAGGACAGTACTGATAACGCCTCTTGTGCAACTTTAGAGGCTTTATTAATGTAGGTATGCAGTTTTCTCTTTTCCAATCTAATCAACTAACTGTAAGGATTAATAGAAAAGAACATGTTCAATGTATTTATGTCTACAATTTAGTTTACATAAATGTCTTTGGAACATGTCAAGTATAGATCTATTACAATCACCAACGGGCATATGGTCCAATGGTATGGAGGTTTTACCCTCCTAGGCAAGGTCTCATGTTCGAGTCTTGTCTAGGGCGATAGGGGTTTCCTCCCGCGTGTGTAAAGGGAAGGGTGCCATTGCCTTCTGGGCTGGACCCAACCTGGTTGTGTGGGCTCGCTACGTCTTCTGGGCTAGGGGCCATGTAGCCACAAATTGTCGTTCCAAAAAAAAAATTACAATCACTAACATCTTTTTTTACCTGCCTTGGCGTCACCTTGATGGCAATTATTAGAATTACAAAACCAATGTTGTTTTTAAAGAAGTTCTTCATGGACTTTGACTTTAATCATTTTTCATTATCTTTTTGTAATCACTTTATTTTCGTAAAAACTATTAATTAATTTTTTTATTAATACGTTAGCTCATATCAAATTGTAATATGTTATATCATATTTATTGTTTTGCTAAATCAATATTTCACAATATTGTCTTCTAAAATATCTTGCTAATTACATTTATTTGTTCACATTATATCTTCAACAATACCTTAAAACTCCCCGCCCAACGGGTGGGCCTTGAAACTAGTAAATTATATGGAGTTAAATGAAAATTAATAAATTTACAAGTTTTATTATAACTTTATAAAATAAACAAATAACTCCTCAAACTTTATACCTCTAGACTTTATATTTTAAAATACAACAAATGTAAACAATTTCTTACTTCTAAGCAAAAAATTTAACATTGTCTAATCACATACCAAATATACCCGAAATTTTTTTGGTAACCACATACACATAGTAAGAATACCGGCCTTCCAAAGTGGAGGTCAATTGTTCGAATATAACGAGGAGAAAAATTAATCCCCTTGTGGCCTCAGAGATTCACTTGAGCCGACTCCGGGCTACCTAAAAGGGTAGTTTCGCTGGGATTAGTTGGCTCACAATGTCTAGTCAAAAAAAAGGTAACTCAAAAGAAAGAAAAAAATTACTGCTTATTCTCAAGTTCATATAATATATAAAAGATTTAATGAATCTATTCTATTAATCTGATTTCGATAATCCTCTATAACACAACTTATAAAACATAAAAAAATAAAAATTATACATATAATTTTAAAAAAACATAATATCTAAACCCCGTGCGTACACGAGCATTAAAAATAATAATACACAACTTATTTTCAATATGTATCAAATTTTATTTTGATTAATTTAAGGTACTAAACTACAAAATATGTTCAAAATTGGGGCACGTAAAATTTATATTTGTGCATTAGACTCCCATGTGTATCCTCTTTCAAAACGTATTCAGGTCATCCAGATTAAATCTAGGTGTAAACTGTCTTGAACAACATCACCAAGTCTTTCACATAATTCGTTCTTACATATCTTTGGGGATGAACTGTTGTGTTGCATTGTCAGTTTGTCACTAAACAACCGTGTTTAAGTTTGGTATCGATTTTCATAGCTTGAAAAGAATAAAACAATGTGTAGCAACGGCTACAAAGGTGTTAGGTCTTTAGAAGATGTGGGTCATTTTTCTTAAACTTGTTTCAAGTAGCCCCACATAGATCAAATGATTTAAATTTTGCTTACTAGAGAAAAGTTCTATGTAGAACACTGTCTAATTAAAGAACAATTCACTTCATCTCAACCATCCATTTTATTTTCATCTAATGATTTAGATTAATTCCTATTTTAATTTAATTAAAAAACCCACTTTCATCCTATTTTTTAAAAATTAAATATCTCACAAACCGTTAATCGTTATGCAAAACGAAACATACAATCGCGACGAGAATTAAATCATCTTTTTATAGAGGGGCACTTCTATATACTTTCGACGAACTTTTTTTTCGATTATTTTGTTCAGTCACGTCTGAAAAAATAACATGTAATTTTACGAAATCACATGTGATTGTGATACAAATCACATGTGATTTTACGAAATCACATGCGATTGTGAGACAAATCACATGTGATTTTTTCAGACGTGACTGAAAAAAAAAATTCGAAAAAAAGTTCGGCGAAAGTATATAGAATTCCCCCTATAGAAAGATAAAAAAATACTCGTCGCGATGGTGTATTTTTTCATTTGACGTAAATTTAATTATACCATCGCGAAGAGAATTAAATTATCTTTCTATAAACGGACACTTTTATATACTTTCAACGATTTTTTTTTTAAATTTCCGCCCAGAAAAAATCACATGTGATTTCTTACATTAAAAATCACACATAAATTTGTAAATTCACATGCGATTTATGAATTTATGAAATCACACGTGATTTATTACTTTAAAAATCATAAGTGAATTTGTGAATCACATGCGATTTATGAAATAGCACGTGATATTTAAAAACAACAAATCACAAGTGATTTTACAAATCACGTGTAATTTTTTTGGCATAAATTTTAACACTAAAAAGTCGTCAAAAGTATATGAAATCGATTTTTTAGTTACGTCTGAAAAAATCACATGTGATTGTGCTAATCACATGTGATTTTTTCATACGTGACTGAAAAAAAAAATCGAAAAAAAATTCGTCGATTGTATATAAAAGTGCCCCTTTATAGAAAGATGATTTAATTGTCATCGCGATGGTGTATTTTTTGTCGTTTGACGATTTACCGTTTGCAAGATATTTTATTTTTTAAAAACAGGTGAAAAGTGGAGTTTTTTTAATTGTTTTTTTATTTAATGAAAAATAAATGAATATTTTTTTTTTTGAACGGCAACTTTATTAAAAAAACTAGCAAGGAGCTAGAAAGACATTACAAAGAAATAAGATAGG
>BQNB010140670.1:3669-17384 GCA_026074375.1 Tanacetum coccineum | reverse complement strand
TCTAACTTCTCTCTACAATTCTTCCAATTTTATCTCATCTTATTTTCTTGTTCATCATAATGAAGTGAAAGTGATTTTTGGGTTACCGATAACTAGATATGTTGTTAATATCAAAAAGTTTCTAGAAACCCTTCCCCCCCTCTCTACCCACGGCATAACAACAACTAGGAGACCAAGATCACACAAAAGTCTTCCACTTGGTATTTTACAACATATCCTCATTAAAACCTAGCCATACCATGTTTCACTTTGACCATAAGAAATCCCATGAATTACTCATTCATGTCTTGGACTACTATTGCATCTTTTTGACTAGCTAACACCATATATACAAGTATACAAGAGATAGATAACACACATATGCAAAACACTTAACAAGAAAATCAAACAAACACTCTCTCTTTCTCTCTACTCACCCACGGCATCAAACACCCCTTATATATAATCCATAGCTTGATTTTCTAAGAGCATACACACATACACACATCATTCCTAAGATATACTAAGGTGTTTGCAAGCCTTGGTTAACCATTTACAAGTATTGAAGCAAGAAAGGAAGATTAGGGTTTCTAATGGAAAACTAGGGTTTCAAGTGTGCAAGCTTTGGTTTAAGGTCTAAACAAGGGTTTAGGATCTATTTCTCATCATCATACATCAATATAAGGTTATTTATAAACCTTTATGTCTTTACTTTTATCATTTTTATGAGTATATATGTTTTATATAGCTAAATCACCAATTAGGGCTTTTAAACATGTTAAAAAGATAACTTACTTGTGGTTATGAATTTGCACACTTTTTCTTATGTTATGTTGTTGTATATATCATGGAATAATGAAATTATGAGTGTGGTAACATGTTGGTTAAAGCATAAAAAGTTATATATGTTTATTGTTAAAAGTGTACTTAAGAAAGTTTAAGGTTTTAAGCCTTGGTATGAACATGTTATCTTGGACTTAAGGACAAATTATGGACCTATGGACTATATAATATATATGACATAGTATATTAAGAGTTGTAAAGAAATTGTGGTATTTTAATTTGTTGAAAAGTATATAAAACACAAGTATATAATTAACTATATATAAGATACAAAAGAGGCTGTTTGGATTCGAAATCCAAACAGTAGGGTTATCATTTTTATAAAATACTACGCCTCATGACGATTCCAAAATGATAAGAAACTCGAAAAACCGATTTATAACGAAGAAGATACGCTAGTTACGAGTTTACGACGATAAATACGTTTATAAAACTATTTTTATAAAAGTTACTATTCACCACAGAAACTTATATTTTTAAAACATCAATAAATTGATAAAACTTTTAATTACAAGAACGTGCTCGCAAAAATCGCTAAAAACGGAGCTATAACGAATAAACTACGATATTTACGATAATTAAAGTTTATAAAAGTAATTTTATAAACTATGAACAGTAAAAGTTACTATTCATCAGCAGACCCAACTTTATAAAATATACATATTTCAATAACAAAGACGTGCTCGAAGGAATCGCTAAAATCGGGATTAAAACGGATAAGTTATTACATTTACGAGTTTACGCTAATTAAAACATAAAAATAAGTTTATAGCTGTTATGAACAGTAAAAACACTATTCACCACAGAATGTTGAAAATTTAAAAACATAATATTTTGATCACTCGTCTTAATACGAAAGCGTGGACATAAGAAACACGAGAAACGGACTTAAAACGATAAAGTTAGGGCATTTTTGCTAAAGGCGTATTTATAAACGTTTTTACTTTATAAATATGATTTCACGAAAACGATTAGACGGTGATGAAGCTATATAGAATTATATGTGGTTATCAAAGTACTATATTACTAGGGAGTTTCATAATGAGGCCTCTTCGGGGTGGCGTATCGACGAGTTGTTGGATTTACGATTTAAAGTGTCCTAGCTCCTCATACGTCACTACATGACCTCTTAATTATGATAGCCCGAACGATAGTATGATGTAACTAATATAGGATTATATATGATGTAGTAAATCAAAGTACTTGGTACTTATACGACCTATAAACATACAGGTTGTATTCGGACGATTTAGTGACGCGTTTTCACTTGTGAAGTATATTATCGAATCACTCACTTGAGGTGAGTTCATAGCCCCACGTTTTACATGATTTGTTTTACAAGTTTTTGGGGTGAGAAACATGCAATGTTTTATAATTGGACACAAGTGGTTAAGTTTTACATTATGATTACGTGTTGCCTAAGTAGCAATAACCCTAGTTGAGCCCATTATCATGAACTGTCAGTTACTGGATTGTGAGCGTGAATGTTATGAATAGATCTATTGGGATTGACATCCCCGTTCGGGTGATTAGCTATCACTGGACAAACGAACGTATACCATGTCGAACATAGGATGTTGCGGGTTAGAACATCATCACGGGCAATGTATGCCATTTATATGGTATTCATTTATGTCGAGCTTCAGTGTCATGAGCTTAGGGCAACGTAATTACATTTATATGATGTCTGCATCTGTTGCATTATCATACACTTGGGAAATCTTGTGGTCCTACAATATATGATTTATCAAACCTATGAATTCACCACATATTGGGTTGACCGATTTAAGCAATATTTTTTTAGGAGATCAGTAAGCATAAGGTGCCCAAGTGGATAAATTTGTGAATTTTGTTTGTTGGGATGTCATGCTAAAGATATGGCTGCTTTATGTTTTGGGAAACTCATGTGTTGTGAACCAATATCTTTGTAATAATAACAATGAACAAGTTAAAGCTTCGGGCTATTTGTATCAACATTTGTTAAATCCAATGTATCAATTTTAAAACGACTTTTTGGTCGTTCTATATATATCTTGTGTTTTTGATCTGAGAAGTAACACGCCCCAGACCCTTATTCCGCTGTGACCCAATTTGGGGGTGTTACATTTGGGGCCGGTTGAACACAAAGAAAGACAAGGGAGAGATTTAGGGTTTTTTAGGTTTCAAGTTATGATTTACAAAACACTCAAAGACCTCCTTTTATAGCCCTTACAATCTTGGTGAAAAAGCAAGCAATCTCCTTCCATATGGAAGGAGATATTCGGCCGGCTAAGAAAGAGGGAATATTTTCCTTTTCCCGATTTTGCATATTAGTCATTTAACTATTAACGACTAATATTTATTCTTGTTAAACTTTTAACGATCGTTTGTTTAAACATTAATTAATATATTACATTAATATATTAAATACATTGTTCTACATATTAACGTGTGCGTCCTCTTAGGCTCGAATAATTCCCGGACATATATAATTTATATTTGTTCATATTCCAACAAATACATGGCCGGTGTGGAAGCACGGAGCTTTCTGCGATATTGACTTGTTTAGTTATTGTTTTGTTTAGGGTTCGGCTAATGTATACGAGTTAGTTATTACTCACAAGGTCTAGATGTTATAAATTATTTTTCTAGGTTTTCATTTATGTAACACTAATAATATTCATCGAAAATAGACTTTTCGAGCCAGTAGACGGGTCGATGATCTCAACTTGGATGAAATAAGTTAAATCCGTGAGTTCTTGAATATTTATCTTATTTATCTCTCTTTTATATAACATGTGTTTCTATATTTTACAAACAAGGACGGAATTAAGGGGTCCCACGGTGTCACGGGACTCCAATAGAATTTCGCTTGAAATATTCATATAGTTGCAATTCATTGACAACAAATTGGCAAAACCAACTAAACAACTAACCATTTGAGAACAAAACAATATACAAATTAGATCAAATACGCATTTTTATTGAAGTTGATCAAATTACAACTAACATAAAAACACTTACATAGTTAAATTAGTAAGCTTCTGCATCTCTTACAAGAGGAACATACTCCCTAACAATGAAGAAGTTCTCATAAATGAAACCAGCAAGCCCACCACCAATAAGTGGCCCAACCCAATAAACCCAATGATCAGTCCACACACCGGCCACCAAGGCTGGCCCGAAAGACCTTGCCGGGTTCATCGATGCACCAGAGAATGGCCCTGCAGCCATGATGTTGGCCCCGACTACGAGCCCAGTCAAAAGTGGCCCTAGCCCATCAAGAAAGCCCTTTTTGGGGTCAACTAGTGTTGCATAGACTGTGAAGAGCAATGAAAATGTCAACACAATCTCCATTATGACACCTTGTAGAGAATCCATCCCTGCTGCAAGTGTATGAACCGGTGTAGGCTGAAAAACGAAAGGCGATGTATAAGTTTTACTTCATTACATAAACTGATATAAGAAATGTTGCACGTCCATGTCGAACAAAGATGTGGTGTAACGGACCCATAAGTGAAACTGGCGCGATAATACTTTACTTCTTTTAGTAAACTGATTTACTAATAAGTTGGGTTTACTTGTACACACTTTGAGTTTATGGTCTTTTAGATTAATCATCTCTTTATATATGTTACATTTTTATAAGCTAAATGGGTCACAAAATAATATATTGCGTATAACTTAAAAAAAGTTACCAATCCACCAGTGAGATAACTCAAAAGAGCACAAGCAGCAACAGATGCAAGCAACTGATCAATCCAGTAAAGAATAGATCGAACAACGGTGATATGACCACCAACGCATAGCCCGAGTGTGACAGCCGGGTTCAAATGGCCACCCGAGATTCTGAAACCAGCCGATATCATCACAGCCACAACAAATGCATGAGCCATTGCAACGAAAAATAGCCCCACAATCTCATTACCAGCCAACTTTTCTATAGGTCCAATAATCAACACAAGTATCATATGAAATGAAATTATCAAATCAATAACCTAATAAAGTCATATATGAGAATTTCGAGACTCACCAGTGGTCATAGCAGATCCAACACCAGCAAAGATGAATAGAAACGTGACAATAAACTCGACGATAAGGGCTTGGATGCAATCTGGCTTAGTGACCTCATCGAACGACCCTATCGCAATCTTCGCCATCGTTAATATCTAGAAACTTATGCTATACAAGTTCTGGCAAAGTTGCTAACACTTTTATAAGATAAATCTAGCAAGCATGTTAGCATGCATTATTTGAAATGAAGTAAGATTCCATTAGATAATACTTCGAGTTGGCACATCGTGGTAATATCATGCAATAGCTGGATCGCAACATGCATGGTGGGACCATTGATGTTGTTGCATCCATTGACTTCAAACAATTATATCAATCTTCTTTATACTAACGTAATCATAGGATTGAATATGCGTAGGGACGTTCATTTGATTGGGATGTTATTTTAGAGAAACAAAACTTATATTGCAATGTCAAAACAAACAATATTTGTAAAGAGCTAAAGTATGTTATGAATCACAATGTATTATATTTTGAACCGAACCACACTGACCATCTAAGTTTACTCTAGTTTTGAAATGTAAACGTTTCATTTATCTGAAAACTTCATTTAAGTTATATAAGATGCATATGTAAGTCTGTAACTCTAACTCAAAGTTACACATGAAATACAATTATTTCTCTTGAAAATTAATTAGAGGGTGTTTAGTTGGGGAAAAATATCCTATTTTTCCAGGAAATTTTTCATTTGAGAATAGAAAAACTGAAAACTTGTTTAGTTGCATTTTTTTTCCAATATTTTACAAAAAACAAAAAATTCTCATTTTCTAAATTTATATGGAAAAATAGAAAACCACAATTTACTATTCTCCATTTCTTTTTTTCCTAACAAAATAAAACGTAAATATAACTCAAACCAAATAAAACGTGAGTACCAATATTCTAACGTTTTCGTCCGTTTTACGTTTTCGTCCGATTTCTTAAGTTTCCGTCTGTTTTTTTACGTTTTTGCCCGTTTTCTTACTTTTTCGTCAGATCTCTTACGTTTTCGTCAGATTTCTTAAGTTTTCGTCTGTTTTTTGACGTTTTCGTCCGATTTTTTTAAGTTTTCGTCCGATTTCTTACGTTTTCGTCCGTTTTTACGTTTTCGCCCGATTTCTTACGTTTTCATCCGTTTTTTTCCGTTTTCGTCATATTTCTTACGTTTTCGTCCGTTTTTTACGTTTACGTCCGATTTCTTAAGTTTCCGTCCGTTTTTTACGTTTTCGCCTGTTTTCGTCAGATTTCTTACGTTTTCGTTTGTTTTTTAAGTTTTCGTCCGATTTTTTACGTTTTCGTCCGATTTCTTAAGTTTTCGTCTATTTTTTTTCGTTTTCGTCCGATTTCTTAATTTTTCGTCCTTTTTTACGTTTTTGACCGTTTTCTTACATTTTCGTCCGTTTTTTTCTGTTTTCGTCCTATTTCTTACGTTTTCATTCGTTTTCTTACGTTTTCGTTTGATTTCTTAAGTTTCCGTCCGTTTTTTTACGTTTTCGCTCGTTTTCGTCAGATTTCTTACGTTCTCGTCAGTTTTTTACGTTTTCATCCGATATCTTACGTTTTCGTCAGATTTTTTACGTTTTCGTCTGTTTTGTACGTTTCTTACCTTTTTATACTCATTGTTTATCTACCAAGACACTATATTATGCCAATTTAATCTACGAAAAAACGTTAAAAAACGTAAGAAATCGGACGAAAACGTAAAAAACGGACGAAAAAGTAACACATCGAACGAAAACGTAAGAAATCCGACGAAAACGTAAAAAACCGGACGGAAACGTAAAAAAAGGAGGAAAACGTAAAAAACGGACAAAAACGTAAGAAACCAGAAAAAAACGTAAGAAATCGGATGAAAACGTAAAAAGCATACGAAAACGTAAGAAATCTGACAAAAACGTAAGAAATTGAACGAAAACGTAAAAAAGATGAAAACGTAAGTAATATGACGAAAACGTAAAAAAAGGGGCGAAAACGTAAAAAACGGTCGAAATAGGACGAAAACGTAAAAAAACGGACGAAAACTTTAAAAATGGACAAAAACTTAAGAAATTGAACGAAAACGTAAAAACGGACAAAAATTTAAGAATCGGACGAAAACGTAAAAAAACAGACGAAAACGTAAGAAATTGAACAAAAACGTAAAACAAAAGACGAAAACGTAAGTAATTAGACGGAAACATAAAAAAAAGCGAAAACGTAAGAAATATGACGAAAACGTAAAAAAAGGACGAAAACGTAAAAACGGACGAAATCGTAAGAAATCGGACGAAAACGTAAAAAAACAGATGAAAACGTAAAAAAAAAAGAAGAAAACGTAAAAAAACAGACGAAAACATATGAAATCGGACGAAAACGTAAAAAAACATACGAAAACGTAAAAAAAACTAGTCGAAAACGTTAGTATGGGACGATAACTTTAAAAATGGGGCGACAAGCGATAAGAATTATGACATATCGTAAAAAAACAGACGAAAACGTAAAAAAATGGGCGAAAACGTAAGAAATATGACGAAAACGTAAAATAACGGACGAAAACGTAAGAAATTTGACCAAAACGTAATGTTAATTGAGATTTATATATGTTCGGTAATGTTAATTTCGAGTATACTACAAATTAAATATATGCTTATGATTGTAGTTAGTTTTTATTAATTTCATTTGTATTTTATTTTTTATTGTTTTTATAATCGTATACAAAGAGCTAATATGATAAAATATTAAAAAAATGAGTGAAAATAGATCCATCTAAACATCTTTTCATTTTTTAAAAGAAAAATACAACTCTTATCTAAACAGGTTTTCAAAATTCTTAACTCTTCTTTAGAGAAGAAAAATCATCTCATTCTCTAAGAAATTAGAAACATAAAAATATAAAAATTTTTCTACAACTAAACACTACCTTATGTTTTCTTTATTATTTTACCAAAATAATAATTAACTTTTCATATTATATTTTTATACGTTACGTAAAACGTTTACGTTTCGCATTTTGAAACCTTTTTGCATACAAGTAAACCATTCTACCTATCTACACTTAATCAAATACCCACAATTATACTCAATACCAAAAATTTAATAAACTTTCACTAATGTATACACTAGGCCGGTTTTACAAGGAAGAAAACAAAAGAAATAATATCTAGACTTTCCTTCTAAAAGATCAAGTACAAGAGCTACTAACCTTCTTACAACCTACTAACTTTCTTACAACATACAAACTTTCTTACAACGTGCCATACTACTTCTTACAAGACCACATCCCCCATGGGACTCTTACAAACCGGACCTAACACCCCTAAAACCATGGTTTTATCAAATGATTTTTCTAAGATATTTTGGCTATAAATTGGATCCTATTTGCAAGATTTCATTTCACAATTCACAACTTACAAAAACTCACAAATTCCGGACTGAATCGAAAAACCTGCCCGAACCGGACTGGACCAAACCTATTTCGGTCCGGTCCTCGGTCCACACTTGACCTCATGTTCGGTCTTCGGTTCGGTTCGTGTTACGGTTCTGTATCACCGTATACAAGCTGACCAATTTTGCCCTTCTTTAGATAGGACCTAAGCGATGACAGAACCGGACCTGAGTCCCGGACAGGAACACGAAACACATACCGATCCGGTCATCGCGTCCTTCGTATGTTTTGGGGACTCTTAAATCGGTATCGATGAATGGACAATTGGATTTTTTCGGTCTGGTGAACCCATTTGGCTCAACCATAAGTATCATGAATGAAACTTTTCTGAAGTTGCTGGCGTTAAGGCATATGTAAATTTGAAAAAAGACATTATTACTAGGGTTTATTGTATTGTTATACTCTTCCGTATAGAAATTTTTAAGGTGTCTATCTCCAAAAAGTTTAATTATTCTACACAGTGGATGTTCTTGAGGGATTATCTATATATGGAAAAAACTTCATTTTCGAGTGATATTTAAAAAACATTTAATAGCTATCAAAACACTTAATTATGTTTTAAACTTTGTAAAAATCAAGGGAATATTCTAAAAATATGTTTATCAAATTTAATAACTATAAGTTTTTTTTTTTGGATCGGCGATTTTATTAGATACAAAAAAATTTGAGCAAGGGAGGTAGTTTACAAAACAATAATATAGGGTTTTTGAGCCATTCGTTCCATACCGATCGGCAGGCTTTAGATCTATACTATACAAATAAAAAGAACTAGCAATTGACTTTATCAATAAGCATAGACTCGAAGGTTTTATTCTTCGTCAAATAGGAGCTTTGTTACGATAGATCCAAACGTTCACCATATGAATCCCAAAAAACTCATTTCGAACTTTTCTTTTTGAGATTGGAATACTACGAATTGATATCAAGCAAGACTTCAATTCTGCCAATTATGAGTTCAAGTTTGCGTGATCCAAATTTCACAGTCAAAACCTTATTAGCAAAATGTCCCGAACCAATCCCACCTAAAGAACAAATGGTGCCGTCGATTCAAATAGGCAAATCAAACAAATGGGACACGACATATCATGAATGTCAATACTCTACGAGAAATGTTGAACGGGTAGGTAATAAGATCGGTCTTGATTTTCCAGGCAAGAAACGTTGATTTTAATCGGGAATACACTTTCCCATCTAGTTTCTTCTCCAAATTCGGAAGGCATATCTAATCTATCGTCTACGGCAGTGGCCACACGATAATATACCCGTACTCTCCAGATTCCTTATTCATCTTGTCTGACGAAGGCACGAACTAGTGACTGATAAGAACCTAATTCTACAAGCTGTCGAATTGTTTTTGCTCGATACCCCTCTAGGAATTCGACGGAAGGAGCCGACCAAACTCGTGTCGCCTATCTTGGAACTAACACTAACAATCCTTTGAGGATTCAAGGCGCGTTATATTCTGGGATCAAAATGTCTTAAAAAAATGCCCCTAGGTATGCCTATGGCTCCAACCAGAATTTGGTGGACTCCCCGTTCTCCCATCTTATGAGTCTGATAATCAAAAACGTTCATACCTTTTTTGGAGAGATCGACTTCACGCAAAATCGAAATGCCAACATGATTTTGTCAGTAGAAGCCATTACAAATGAATTTTACCACCCAAGTGAATTGCCACAATAACTTTAGTCAATGAGAGTCTATTTGCGTTGCGTGAAACATTCATAATCCCACTTTATCATCAAGTCCTCTATTTAACGCAAATAAGTAGACACACCTAGTCTGACCTCGTTTTTTGTATGTCAAATCTTTGTTCCATTTACTCCAAGAAGTCTTTTTACTACCAGGATCATGGCCATTAAAAAGAAATGAATTATAATGACTCCAAGATATGAAGCAACTTTGAAGGAACTTTGGAAAATAGACTTTGTGAAAGACTGGAATAGATTCCTAAAACCGATTTCAACAAAGTTAAACGGACCACCAATAGATAAAGTTTACGGATTTCCATTTGGGTAAGCCGAGACTTTACTTTTAAACTATTCTTGCATGCTTGAACACGTGTCTTAGAACCTCCGACTCTAGTCCCATAGTAGTAGAATGACACTTAAGAACGAGAAATCTAACTTTGCAGCCGTTTAGATGACCTGAGCACTTTCATCATAATCTCAGATTTACTTTTGTTCAGTTAATCTTAAGGCCCGAAGCTTGAATAAGATTTCAAAACAGTGAATCAAAGTGGAGTTTTACCGTCACTCCACTCCCCTAAGAAATAAGTATCAATTCCGATTAGAACTTAGCGAAAGACATAAAGATTGATTCTAACCAATACATTTAAATCCACGTAGTTTTCGATCCTTTAAAAAAGATAAATGAAGGCTATCATCACGAGGATAAAGAGGAAGGGGGATAAGAGGGACGCACTTGTTTAAACCCTTTTATAGAATGGAACTCTTCGTTAGGACTTCCATTTGACAAGAATAGAACCCTTAGAAGAAGTTAGGCAAACTTTGAATAAGTTACGCCATTTACACCTGAACCAACTCTTTTAAGAACATCATCTAAAAAGAAATGAAGTAAGATTCCATTAGATAATACTTCGAGTTGGCACATCGTGGAAATATCATGCAATAGCTGGATCGCAACATGCATGGTGGGACCATTGATGTTGTTGCATCCATTGACTTCAAACAATTATATCAATCTTCTTTATGCTAACGTAATCATAGGGACGTTCATTTGATTGGGATGTTATTTTAGAGAAACAAAACTTATATTGCAATGTCAAAACAAACAATATTTGTAAAGAGCTAAAGTATGTTATGAATCACATTGTATTATATTTTGAACCGAACCACACTGACCATCTAAGTTTACTCTAGTTTTGAAATGCAAACGTTTCATTTATCTGAAAACTTCATTTAAGTTATATAAGTTGCATATGTAAGTCTGTAACTCTAACTCAAAAAGAATTACATCATTTCGAAGTTTTCCATCAAATTGAATCATATGAATTTAAAAATTAGACCAATCAGAACGCTTGATTTTGCCACGTAGGCACAATCGTGTGATCTGATTGGTCAATAAAAAGTCAAAATTAAATCGATTTGGTCAAAATTAAAAATTTGTGGTGGAGAAATATGACGAGAAAAAAAACATATAAAAATATATGCGTCAAATTTGTGAAGAAAAAAACTTGAAAAAGTGAAGGTAATTAATAAAAATTTAGTGATTTTTAATTTTAAATAAATTATATGGAGTTAAGTGTAAATTTATAAATTTACATGTTTTATTATAACTTTAAAAAATAAACAATGTTCATGTTTTTTTTAAGTTGTTTCAAAATAAACTTCAACCGATAAAAAACTTATCGAAAAATGAAAATGATATTTTATTAGTTCACATGTAGGGGTGAGCATAACGGACCGTGGACCGGACTGAATCGAAAAACCGGCCCGAACCGGACTGGACCAAACCTATTTCGGTCCGGTCTACCTCATGTTCGGTCTTCGGTTCGGTTCGGTCCAGTCTCACGTACAACTGACTATTTTGCCTTTTTAGATAAGACCGAGCGAAGAACCGGACCTAACCGACCCGGACCGGACCGAACACATTCGATCCGGTCATCGGTCCGTAGTTTTGGACTAAATCGGTCTCGATCTGGTCTGATTTTTTTCGGTATGGTCCAGGTTTGACCAAATGCTCACCCCTAAGTATCATGAATGAACTTTTCTGAAGTTGCGTGCGTTAAATTGTATTTATAATACTCTTCCGTATAGAAATTTGTAAGGTGTCTTTAAATAACATGTATCCTCCAAAAGTTAATTATCTCCCAGTGGGATATCTATATGGAAAAACTTCATATATCGAGTGTCTAGTACAAAATTTGTGAGATATCTATATAGAAAAACTCATGAAATACTGTTAGAAAGCAATTTGGAGAATGAATAGTGATCCTCAAAATATGGAAAATATTGATCTATCATCAGAAAAAATCCCCAGGTATGAAGGACGGTTGGAGATGATCTACATGTTTTCATTCTTCAAATATAACGAAAATGAGTGTTTGGAAGATAAGATTGGAGATGGTTTTACGATTGATTTTTACATTGAACTAAAGTAATTAAGTTAGAAGACATTTTGTTAACAAAAATAGCTAACAAAACACTTAATTATGTTAACTTTGTAAAAATCAAGGGAATATTTAAAATATGTTTATCAAATTTTAATTAACAATAAAGATTACAAGAGATTAAATAGATTAACCTAAATAAAACCTAGCAATTAAACGTGCCAAATCTAACGGGTTTGCAGGCCTTTATTAACTAACATCCCCTCTCAAACTCACAATGCCGTAACTGTAAACATTGAGAGTTTGTCAAACAAAAAGAAACTAAAACTGAAAATCAAACGCAGAGCAGAGTGTCCTTGAGTGCAAACTCGATACCAGACGAAGTCTCAATCCGATGCAATCCAAACTGTAACAAGGCGAAATCAGGTCTGAAACAAACGGACCAGGTCGATGCAGAACCAAATACGGAGATGAACGAGAGCAGGCAGGCAGATCCGAACAGAGGTAGACGAAGAGCATATTCAAGCAGACAGAAGATGCAGACAGATTCAGGCATACATATTCAAACAAAGGTAGACGAAGAGCAGATTCAAGCAGACAAACAGATGCAGACAGATTCGGGCACGTTAGAACCAAACTTAATAGATATATTCCAACAACGAAGAACCGTCGACAAGATGTGGACAACAAAAGGATCTGATCCAAACAAACAACCCAATAATTTTTTTTCTTTTTCTTCATAACTCTTGATACCATGTAAAAATCAAAATAATACTGAAAATATGTTTATCAGATTTTAGTTAACTATAAAGATTACAAGAGATTAAATATTGACCAACCTAAACAAAACCTAGCAACTAAATGTGTTAAACCCAACAGGCTCGGGGGCCTTTATTATCTAATGTAACAAACTTGAGTTCATTATTGATACCTTGATACCTTCTTTACCTCTTGTTCGATTAAGTCCACTACAGGCTACCATCAAGAGTTTCTTTATACTATGTTCGATATAGTACGCATGCATATACTTTATTGGTGTTGGTCAACTAGTGTCTTGTGATAATTAGGAATATATGATTTATGCCACACCTTTAAACGTCAAACGAAAGAAACATGTATCAATTCACGTTTAAAAAAAGTTTAGAAAAGAATGGTATGAATTTGTACACGTTATTCAATAAAAAAAAGAAGCTTAGATCAGTATCATCATAAGGGGCCGTTTGGTTCACAGAATGTTTTTAAAAAAATTGTAATCTTCAGAAGGAATTGTAATTTGATGTAATTGTAATTTAATGAATTTGAATCTTTTATATAATAAAAGAATTACATCATTTCGGAGTTTTCCATCAAATTGAATCATATGAA
>BQNB010140669.1:755-17385 GCA_026074375.1 Tanacetum coccineum | reverse complement strand
AACCCGATCAATACAAGAACCATTTACCAATTAAATGTTTGATGAATTAAAATGCCCGTTATATGTCATAAATTTGAAAAACACTCTCCTCCTCAATTAATGACCCATTTTTTATTGAAAGAGCTGTAGTCATTGATTGAGTGTCAAATTTTGAAAAATTCAAGTCCAATTGATTTTCAAACAACATTTTTCCACCGTTGGTAACACAAATAATTTTCTGAAGAATCATATACGAAAAATCATTTGGTAAATTAAAGAAGACTTATCTTCTATATCAAGAAATAATGCACTGAAACGTACATTAGATCGATTGTGCACGGAAATGAAGTAATCCATGCCTGGGAGAACTTAATCACCCGTTGTCAGGAACAACCGTCTTTTTGACGACATGCTTTCCTCAGTTTGAAAAACAGGTTGCAGTCTGAAATAACTACAAGCCATGAAGACATGTTTTGAAAAGTTTGAACTTCCACTCGAGCTTCATTTAAAGACCCGTGTCATTATTGAATGACATTTCTAGGACCGTAAATGTTATCGATAAACAGAAGACATATCAAGAAACGTGTAGACCTGTCTTGAAAAAAATCAATCTTTGGTATTTTTTTATTTTCGATTTTTAATGGAGTTTTTTGTAGTTTCTATATTTTTTTATTTTCTTTAATTTAGCTATATACATATTTAACATAGGATATAGGAAAGACCATTCATTTACTCTTCTGTTCCTTCTAAGAACGTTAAGAGTGTTCGGAGACAACTCTTCATACCAAACACAATAAGTAGAAATCGAACCGGTCTCTCTATGGTAATGGGTATTTGTGAATATATCCGCATGAGCTGATAATCCGTCCGTCATGAAGTACAATTCAAGCACAGGCCTCATTCCAACTTGCTCTCTTATAAAATGGTGTCATGTATGTCAATGTCTTGGAAAACCAAGAGTGCTGGCTATTATTGCAGCAGAGAGCAAATGCACTGTGTTGTCACACTATACAAGGGAAGCTTATTGAGAGACATAAGCCTATTCTGTAAGTCTGCGATCTTCAGCCAAAGTACCCTGAAACACAACATCCAGACATGGCAAATGTATTCACCTCTTTTGTTGAGATCGCTAGTGCTCTTCTGGTTCTTTGATGACCAACTACTAGACCACATACTCCAATAAACAAGCAACTTCCTGACGTACTCTTCGTGTGTCTTGACAACCCGCAATTGTCCTTGTTTTTCAACAACCCAATTCACGATAAAATCGTGAAATGGATGTATGTTATGACTTTGAAAGCTTATTTCCGAGATTAAAAGTAGCAAAACCTTATTCACAATTTTCGATAGAACCGAAAATGTGTGAACCTTATAAAACTCGATAAAACCGAGTTTAAGAATGAACCTAATATACGATTATCGATAGAACCGAAAATGCGTATATATCTATTACAATATATTTCTATCGAAAATACACAACTATTACTACTGAATCTTCCAAAACTTCAAGAAAAATGAACCGAGAGTAGAAATAATGACTTCCGAGAATGCTAGACTACTTCCGAGAACTTTAAGACTACTTCCGAGAACTGCTGAAAATGCGAAACTACACTCGATAACGTCCAATCACTCGCATTTGCTGCCAAACCTTATCTCAAAGACTTCAACCGAATTCTTCAAACGTCATCTCGAACGTGTAACAAATCCACAAATCGATCACTCTAATTCTCTATAGGCGAATGATACCACTTGATAGGTCTCGTTTATCTTGAATCAAACATATCGATCATGGAAGCATAGAGAGAATAGTAGAGGATGGCAAGTATTCAAATTTCAAATGATATTAAAATGGAGGGAAAATGGAAGAGTTAGTTACAAGGCATCACCCTCTAATGAAGATTAGAGGGGTTTTATAGGTGATGGAAGGGAAGGCTTTCCTTTCCTTTATTTTTCAACTTATCACTTTCTAGTCCCTCAGACTTTGGTTAATTATGCTATTTCACTTCTTTTGCATATTACACCTATTACACCCAAACTACTTTGACATTAACAAAAGAAAGACTAATGACTAAATAACACAAAATCACATAATCGACACTTTTAATGATCCTAATACCTCCCGTTACAACTGCGGAGGAATATTAGTCCATTATATTAATAGACTTATATTCGGGCCTAGCCCATTGGCTAAACTTATTCTACACGTTTGTAATTGGCATATATACGAATGCAATGCATGTGAAACATTATGGGGAATTAATCAAAATAATATTTTTATTTGCACACTTTAGTGTACAACCCGGTATAAATAACACATAAAAAATATACAACTGCTTAATACACAGTTTATAGTGTGCAAATAAAAATTAGGAGTGTGTAAATTACCTCCCATATGGATATACATAAACTAATGGTATCATATACGCAATACACATCTTCCACTCAATCAACTATCACACATGCTTATTATTATATGAATCATTACGATTATCTCCAAAAAGACACAATCAACATACAAATCAAATGATTTTTCCTAAACGGATGCAATCAAAGAAATACAAAATAACACTCAAGAATCAATCTTCACTACAACCCTCAAACCTATAATACTAATACCAGACTAATACAATCAAGATGATCAAGACAATTAAAGTGATATACAAACGAGAGAGAGATATAACTGTGTAAAAGTAAAGAAATAAACAACTGAATTAGATGAAACCCTAGATTTCTAAATGTGTTAGTTATATAGCCAGAGATGTTTCATAACACAAGAACCAAACTTGTTAAGATATAAAAAATGTCAAAATAAGTCCATTCACGTGCTTTAGAGACGAGTTTGACATATTTCAACATTCTTGCACAAACTCATACACAAAACATATCAACCAATTCAACTTAGAACATAAAGTTCTATGCTGAACCACATCATGACCTTTGGTAAAAACATTTATTGCTTGATCACGTGAAGCAACCTTCATAGTTTTTATAACACCTCAAATTACTTTCTCTCTAACCAAATAAACATCTATTTTAAAATGTTGGGTTTGTTCATAAAAATCCAGATTAGATGCAATATGAATTACAAAATTATTATCATAAAACAAATTTACATGTAACAAGACCTCCCCTTTTAGATCTTTAAAACATTAACGATACACATGACTTGACATGTAGTAGAAGCTATAGATCCGTATTTAGCTTCAGGCGATGATTTAGAAAATGGTGCTTGTTTCTTGCTTTTCCAAGATACCAAGTTACCAAAAAAAACATAACATCCTGACAAAGACTTTCTGAAAACGTGATACTTAGCCCAGTTTGCATATGAGAAAGCATGCATACTTAAACTCTTACCTTTATAAAACTGAATAATAGGTCTTGTAACTGAAAGATATATCAATTTACCATCCAACTTTTGATACTCAATTATGTTGCTTAGCTTTTTATCCTTTTTAATTTCTATGTGATTTAAAACCACATTCTCTTGCAAAGGTGTTGCAACATGTTTGCAAGCTAAACGACCATAATTACGAAGTAACTCTAAGTAATATTTTCTTTGAGAAAAACAAATTCCATGTTATTTTCCAAAATGTCAATACCCAAAAGAGTACATAAATCTTTAATTAGACATTTAGAACTTAAAAAGTTTTGAACTTCTTAATTTTAAGAACATTGTTAGGTGGATGACAACATAGACCACTAGTGCAATAAAAACATCTTCTTCATTTTTAACATACAATGAATAATCATTGAAACTTTGAACAAAACAATTTTCTTTTAAAGAAGTGGTAAGTTTTTAATTTCACTGTCTAGGAGCTTGCTTAATATCATATAAAGACTTTACTATTTTGCAAACTTTAGTTTCATTTTCAATGCAAATTTCATGCTAATGTTTTTACAAATGGAAAACTCTCTCAAAAACTCTTTCCAAAACCGAAGACCTTAACTCTTAGAACCCCAATTCGATTTCTGATCCTTAATCCCTTGTTTCTTGATTTCGATTTGTTATAGGAAGTGAATTAACATTCATGTTTATGATTCTCTTATCTCAAAACGACTGATTGGTTCAAGATTTATTGATTATTTTTGTTTTTGGGGTTTACTATAGGCGGCTGCTCATAACAAACCATCAAAACCCTAATTGACCTTCATGTTCCTTATTATTTGATTCATGCATTTTAATCTATTATCAAAAGGTATATAACATCCGTGTTTTATCTCCTTTTGTCTCAGTTTGATCGTTCATTTCATATTATAAGGTGTGGTTGTTCGTTATTAGGGTATACTTTTTTGATGTTGAGATTTGTTTCGTGTGTGCTTTTAAGATTCATTCCTGCTTCTGCTAGCTTTCTTTGCTGTGATTGTTGTTTGTTGTCGTTAAGGTTTGTTATGAAGGGGGAAAGAGAGATGGAAAATATCCAGGTGATATCTCCCCCTAAATGATCTACTTGGGAACTATCTTTATTTTGTTTTTTATGACGGGTTCTTCTTTATACTTGAACACTTTATCTTGATGAAATAGTTCATCATTCTCCTTTTTTTGAAGCTCGAAAACGCTAAGAATTCTTGTATGAAAGCTGAGGACGACCTTATAGCACATTCTTTTTTTAAGGTATAAACTCGACTTTAGAACTCAAAATCAGCATTCTCAAAATCTATTCGAATCTTGATCTTGTTTTGCAGCTTGAATCTTTAAAAGCATATATGAAATCTTTATCTTTAAATCTTGATGAATCTTGATCTTGAAGGTAGATTTCAATCACATAATGTTGCTGATGAACGATCTTGAATACGATGATATTGATTTAGCATTTCTTGTAGAAGCTTTAACACTCGACTTTATTTTGGATCTTCATACTCTTTTTGCTCTCCCTCAACCACACATATCTATATCTTAATGTAGTGAACTTAATTGTGAATACTTTTTCTTGAATGATTTGTTGTTGAAGATGATGATGATATTGTTGAAGTTATCTTATGCAAATGTTGAACCGGCTATCTTGATTGATCTTTAAGCTCGATGAAGCACTACAGCTTATTCGAAACACTCGATGATGTAACCTCTAAACATATCAATAAGAAAACATTATAACAAAATTTCTCTCATTCTGTTTTTGCCTTCTCTTTTTTCTTTCAATCCTCACCAACAATATATACATTGGGTTTTTCTAACTTGTGCCCTAGGGGAACAAGATAAGAAGTCAAAGACCCATAAAAAAGTACAAAGGGACTCACAAATTTTATGGGTCTTTGTGTACTTTTTTTATACATTTTTGTGGGTCTCTATGTACTTATCTGTACCTTTTTTGCTTATTATCTTGTGCCCCTAGGGCACAAGTTAGAAAAACCCATTCTCCCCATTTCATTCTTGAATGTATCTCTTAATTTTCTAATCAAATTCTACGCTTATATCTTCTCCTCCTCATGATGATTATGATTCATCATGAGAATCATGACCATATAAGCTCAAAAATAAGCTCCGGGTTAAGAATCATTTAAACAATAACCTTTTAATTCCTTGAAATTGAAGTTGAAAATCTTAACTTTTATTAATTCTTTGAAAACTCAAAAAATCTCCCTTTATTATCAAACATACTCTCCCAAAATAACCCATAAATTCCCTCAAACTGTCACACCCCGCCTAGGGGGAAACACGAGGCGTAACATCATGGATATCATCACAACACAATGGTGTCAACAATAGAGAGAACTAAATTAAATAGATAAACAAATGAGACACAATGTGTCATGACAATATCTAACACAAGATAAAGGAGTCTTGCATTACGATAGCAAAGTCATACCACAAGGAAACATACTCCAAAAGTCTAAACAATCAAATAACAACCAAGTATCAAACAATTCAAATGACATAAATAAAATCTCTAGGAGAATGACTCCGCATGCAAGCCTACGGTCTCACTAGCCACTCTTCCTAACTTCAACATCCTCAAGATGGTTACCTGAAAATGATGCTTAAAACGTCAACACAAAGGTTGGTGAGAGTCATAGGTTTAAGACACGAAAATCAAAGCTTATAAACAATTACTGTGATTAATGCAAACATGGCAGGACAATTACTGTACTATCATACAAGCTAACATGCAAATGTAACCATAACGAGCATGGGAACGGAACGTGTCCCTCAATCCAACAAGTATCAACACTTGGGTAGGAACATTACCCCCGATCTATTAAAACCATCACTTCACATGGGTAGGAACGTTACCCCCGATCCAATATCACAACAAATGGGTAGGAACGTTACCCCCGATCCAAATACACATAAGCATTTAGCACGTAACATACAATAGCCAAGTAAAGTCCATACACTTTCAAAATAAAGACACATAATCACAGTAATTAGAACATTTCAAATCCATTTGCATCATTTCCATCCCAATTTAAAAGCAATGTAAAAAGAGGGACTATGAAACTCACCTGATGCACAAGCAGCTTCCAAACAATATCAACACAAGCTACACAATACAAACACAAATGTGTTACATGTAACCAAGCTAAAAGCTCAAGTCCATGTAACACTCATATGATGGACGTCTAAGGGTTTGATTAACCATCATGGGTCGCCCTGACACCATTCCCAACCTTAACCATCTTGTTAACACATTATACTAGTTAACTATAATTTATCTAGAAATGCAGAATTTTAGTGTGTCTTAACCAACTTAAAACCCATACTTGCTGACCTTTATAAATTATACCAAAAATCATCTAAGTTCATTTATGAGTTTACTAACTACCTTGTGATTCTCAAGTATCCATTACATGTGCAACTATCCCAAATAAAATCAAACTTCAAAACTGTCCCAATTCGAATCTCATTACACACTAAAATGTATGGCCCTCATTACCATACTTAGAAAACTAATTAGAGGCTAATTTTCTTAGTGAAGTTAATATACATATAGAACTTAACTTTTGTGTTTTGGCTAACCTTAATTCGAATTTTAAGTTAGGGTTTTACCCTCCTAAACATGACCTAATTCTGACCCGTATTTACTGTTTTGACAACTTTTTTTGTAACCAATATTTAACCAACTTTCAAACTCAAAATCATTCGAGGCCGGACTTTTTGTTTTTGAAAAATGGATTCCTTGGATATTGTTTAGACACCAGAAATGCCCTAAAAATTGTTACCATCATGGAGATATCATCTTATTATCACAGTCCTAATTTTGCAAAACCCTAAATCAAGATCTAACGCAAATCAAAACGCATCGTTTGCATAATCATGCTTCTAAATTATCCCTAAACACAATAAATCACAAACTCTAATAATACTTACAGATTTTTTATAAACCCTAAGATCCTCACATTACATGTTACGTTGCATGCAATAATTAAATAGGTAAGGAACCATACCTCTTGAATCTACACACTCCTAACACAAGACCTAAGCAAACACCTTTGGAACAAATCCTTGTTCTGTTGAGCAATTTTAGCAACTCCCTTGATTCTTAGGGATGGAAGTCGACTCAAAAGGGATATGGGGGCTGAATGAGTCATTTTTAGCTTATAGATCCCTTATCTAACTAACTAGAATCATAATCCTAGTCAAACTCCTAAGATGAGGCCCAAAATCTCTTTTATTTTCTTATTCCTTTCTTGGGCCGATTTCTACATATACATACATATATTTTTTTTCTTTAATTATTAATTGACTAATTATCTTCATTACCTTAAGTTTTCATAAAAACCTAAGTTAATTTGGGTTAACCTTTTTACATAAACGCTACTTACTAAACTTTCTCAAAATAACTTTTCATTTCAAATTTCACTTTCTATTTTTAGAAAGTCTACTATAAATATTCAAATTTTACTCACTACACTTAATTCCAACATGATACATTTCTCATAAATGCTTAACACAAAATCATCCAACTTGGTATGTGCATAAATACACATACCTTTTTCCTAATAAAACAAGCTAAAAAGACCAATAATGGCCAAAAACAGATAAAAATGCATTATATATGTGTATTTTGTGATTTGTGTCTTGCAGGTACGGATATTAAATAAAACGACAAAAATGAAGCAAAACGGACAAAACCGAGCACGAAAAAGGAAAGAGCGTGAGAAATCAAAGCCGAAGGCATAAACATCCTTAATGGGCCAACCCGTTCCTATTTTAATGGGTCGAGTTAGCCCATTAACATGTTATCTATTAAACCTTAAGCCTTTTATAAGTTTAAAATCCAAAAAAACCGTTTAAATCCTTTAACCTATTTCCTTGGCCCAAATATCAAATCCAAGCCTAACACTATTTTTTATATAACCTGATCCAAAGTCAAGTTATAAAAAGTCATGGTCAAATTTACTATGCTCCTTCTCATTTTTTCCCTCCCTCACTTACACACAGAGCAACTAAGTAACCAGGGTAAAACTAATCAATCCACGTACATGCCCCTTCTAGAAGAACCTGACATGCCTGACAATCACTTGTCCACGCTGGCAATCCTAGAGCACATGATTGGTAGATGGAACGTAAAGAAAGATCAAAGGATCATACAGGTGGATTATGAATCAAGGGCTCAGATTTGGTGTTGATCGACACGCTCCTTTTAACTCCAAGAACATTCGTCAATCTTCTCACAGCTATAAATAAGCCCAAGAATCAACAATTAAAGGCATCGAGGAGTATGTAATCTAGCTTAAGGAGTAGGATAGAATTAGGGTACTTATTTTATCCAGCTTGTTGTTCTTATTTCCTAAATGTAATTCCTTTTAAACAATGGTAATTTTCCTATTTCATTAATTGCAAATTCAGTTTACATTTTCAAATCTGTCTTAAATTCAAAATTTTAACCTTTATGGCAATTACTCAAAATATGACTGAATGTTTTACTTAAACATAAACAAGCTCTTATTTCATCTTTAAGTTACTTATAAATCATTAAAGTATTTCTTCATCCTTTATAACCAGTTTCATTTGAATCACTTAAATATCTATGCTTAATAGAGTGTTTAATAATTGGATGATAAGCCAAACATGGATAGGCTTATTGGACTTTACCAGCTCATGAAAATGAGCTGGAGCTTGTAGATTAAGCTCTAAAGAGCATTCGAGTCCTTGTTTTGAGCAAAGGACAAAGGTACTTTCCCTTTTCTCTTTTTAGCTTATTTTTCTATCCTTGCTTATTTTTTGCTTACCCTCCTGCTTATTTCCTGCTTATTTGTGCTTATTCTGTCTTTTAATATCTTATTACATCTAGTTTATAGCTTCTTTTAATCCGTCTTAAGCTTTCATTAATTTTTAGTCAAAACTGTTTTAAAAAACGGGCGGAGAGAAGTCGGGGGGGGGGGGGGCTTATTAGTTTACTTATTCCTAGAGTGCTTTATTGATCCTTGAAGTTTTTATTAGGGGGGGGGGTCTACACACACACACTTGTGCTATCTAATCATACTATACTGAGAGAGGTCAAGTTTTAGAAGAAGATCTCTCATGAGGTGGCGTCTATTATTAGAGAGTTTATGGGGGTGTTTGGATCAAACAGTAGAAACTTGTGTTTCTACTGTTGGATTGTTTTTAACTTTTGATTCATATTCAATCAGTTTAAATTCACTATTAAAGGAAGTTTTAAGGATGTTAGCATAAGTTTTGATTAGTTTGGAGATTTTGTTTATGAGAATTTAAGTCTGTGTTTAAATATGGTTTTAAGGATATGATCTAAGGAATTTATGTTTGGGTGCATTTGACTTGTTATTTTTAGTATTCAATCCTGTTTTCTAATGCATTAGGATGCACTTAAGTTAGTTTGGTCCTTTGGAATAGCCTTTTAAGAGTTTTACCAAAAATCATTTAATTCTGCTTGTTCATTGAAAGTCAGATTTTGCAGGGTCCATTTTAGGGTTAGAATTCTTGCTAAATTTATTTAAGTTTGATGTTTTAAGCTTATTAGGGGATTATCTTAATCTGTTTTAAGGTTTAAGGAAGTTTGGATTAGTCTGGATCTTTGAAAATTAAGTTTGAAAGTAGTCATTATTACTCTAAAAAGCCAAAAACAAGTAGTGTAAAACTGCCATTTTCATTTTAACTTTTTAAGCTTATTTCTTATCCATTTTGCTTAATTCCAGCTTATTTGAGTTCTTTGAATATTAATCTTAATCTGTTTTAGTTTTTTAAAGTTTTAACTTTAGCTTTTTAGTCTTTAAATTAGCTTTTAAATTCACTCAGAGTTAACTGAGTTTTAAAAAAAAAAGCAAAACTGCCATTTCAATTTCAGTTTTTTCTCAGCTTATTTTTAAGTTTTAATTATAAGTCCCTTTATTAAATTTGCTTATTTTTACTTGTTCTTTAGCTGTTTTCAAGAAAGAAAATTAAAAATAAAATGTTTTGCAAAAAGTGATGGCACAGGACTTGAACCGGTGACCTCTATTCCTAATCACACCCAACGCCTCACTCACACAACACTTAACCAACTACACTGGGGTCTTTTTCATTTATTTCTTTGTGCAAGTTGTTATAGTTTTTTAGGTTTTAAGCTTATTTGCTTTATAACTGCTTATTTGTTTTAGCTTATTTTCCCGTTTTTTTTTTCTTAAGTTTAGATTTGTTCAAAGTACTTTTCATAAATTTTTTAGATTTTTATAATTTAGTTTACTATATTTTTATGCATTTTTAGGATTAAAACTATTTTTAATTCAATTAAATATAATAAAAGGTCAAAAAAATATAATTCTTCTTTTTCAAAATTATTTTTAGAGTCATTTAAGGATGTAGTAAGAAAATAAAAAAACATTTTAGGTTACATTTGATACTTGCTTACATGTCGCGTTTTTAAATTCCCGTTAACGTTTTTCGTGCTTAGTCTTTAAATGCTTTAATTACTTGTCCTTATATGTTTTTGCATTTTTATTAGTAGAAATAGAATCCAAAATCAAATCTTTTATGACATTCAAGCTCGATTCCTGACATAACCCGTAAATTTCCATTCACTTCTCACCGAAGAGAACGATACCCGTGTTGATTACATATTATTCTTTCCTAAGAGTAATTTGTAAGATACTTTGCTTACGTATATTATATGTATTATTATTATATACATTATATATATTTGAGGGTTATTTGTTTGATACGTGTTATAAAAACGAATATCAAAATGGAGTCGCTGCCGGGGAGAGGTGTAGCGATTTTTGGCTGGGATTGTTTGTATTCGAGTTTGAAGATCAAGAAGATGGTTTTTTCTTTCTTCGAGAAGTTTATTCCGTACTTATTAAAAATATAAAAAAAAAAAAAAACCAAAAAATATATTCTTTCTTATTTTTATTATTTCTAATGTTCTATTGAAAACTATAAATATCTTCTATATCCTCGATATAAACGTTTAATTCTTATTCCTTTATCCTCTATCCGTTTTAACTCTCGACATGTCTTCGTATATCCATTTTTGTTTTGCTCGTGGTGTGGAGGTCCGTTAAACCGTAGAAAAATTGTCCCAAGTTGAGAGCATTGCAGGAAGCCGGAACGATTTGTCCGTGACCCAAATGCCTATTCCTTACGATAATACACCCGACTTTTATGATCAACCTCCACAACCCCAGTACAAGACATACTTGTGCAAATTATGTGGGAACGATTCTCACTTTGGTTATGATTGTCCACCACATTTCCCGCTTGTCTATGAGCAGGAACCGAGTTACAATCAAAACTACAGTGATAACTATTATCCACAAAATCACCGAGTTTTCCACAACAATATCTTTGCTGTGAAAGCTGTGGGGGTCCTCATGAAAGTTTTCAATGTCAACCGATGAATCAAAACTACTTTGAGCCTAATCCTATTTATAATTCTAGCTATTCTGGTTTTGACCAACCCCCGCAGTATTTCACAAATCATCAGAAGACTAATCAGCAAATGTAATAAGTGATATACTCAATGGATGGATAAAAGACAATGAGTTAACAGAATTGAAACTTTTTCAAATGATACAAATCATATTTTTGAGAAAAGTTTCTCAACAAGAAGCAGCGGCTAGCATCGATCACCTCACCTCTTCAAGAAAGGAGATCTCCAAGAAATGAGGATCTTTAAGCATCATATTTAAAGATGGAAATGTTATGTTTAAAGTAATGACTTTATGGATTAAAGATATCGTAATGAGGAAATTGCGAATTCTGTTTTTTAGAAGGGAAAGTGAAAATATGATTGACGAGCTAAAGTAAAATTCAAATAGAAATGAGTATTGAGATAATAACAGGAAAGAGCTTCACATCTAGAGCAGTACGGCTAAACTTCTATTACCTATACGAACCGAGCCTTCGCGATGTTTCAATTATTTTTATCGATGACGATGACTAGGAAAGTACTATTCCTTTTGAAAGATTTATTTCTAAACATCTCCGTAGAGGAACTTATGGCTATTGCAATCACATCTATTTTCCCGACTTTGGAGCCCGAGGACTCTCTCATCATGGGGGATGAGGAACTTAGCAATATTCTTGAAAAGGAATCGGACGAATTCATAAAGTCTAGTTTTAAGGACCTTGTTCCAATCCCAAGTGAGTCCGAGGATACATCCGAAAGTGATAGTGATTGTGATTTACCTTCGTGTGATGATTTCTCTCCCATTAACGTTTATGAGGAAAAAATCGTGAACTTTTCATCTACCCTCCTCTTTGATTTAAATGATGATCTCACTTCTAGTGATACGAGTCACTATACGATGAGGACGTTCCTGAGAAAATGTAATATTTTAACTCGAACCCACTTTTTTCGAATTCGATGACGAATACATCTCTAGTGACGTAAATCCTCTTTTTGATGAGGTGTTAGAGGACATCGAGGGCAAATATTCTTATGATTCCAACCTTGATGAATCCACTTACTATCACAATACTCGCTTTTCGATTCTAATAAGGAAAAATTTTTCGCCCCAGAGTGACGACATTAGCATTCTTCTTCACCGAGTTCCAACTACTCCTACGAAAGAATCGATTTTTCCAGACAGAGGGGTTCACCGATGAACCGCCTCTCGAAGAGAATGATGATTTATTTGATTTGAAATCTAAAATGAATGAATGGAAGAAGATTTTATACGACGATCCGATTGATGATTTAATTTTCGACCCGGGAGGAGATGTTGATGAAATCAATGCTTTTCTTGATATTGATATTCTAACTAATATTAAGGACGGTTTCTATGACTTTGAGGGAGAGATACTCTATCTTAAGAGCTTGCTTAGTAATGATACTATACTTAGTCTCCCTCCGAAGGTGTTCCTTGATCATGAACCGAGGAGTTTAAGTGATATTAATGATTTGAAGATTATGGTCAAAGTTTTCGACCCTGAGATTCATGACAAAAAAAATTCTCCAACATATGTGAGCTTATCCTTTAAGGATCGCCATTATCTTTCCTTCACATATGTTATCCGGATTTTTCTTCCTTATTTCACCTATCTGGTGGTTTCTTCTCTTCCTCTCTCTTCTGGGAGTGAGGATACCATTTTTGACCCCGGCATCTTCGCGTTTCATTTTTTAGAGATGGTGGCATATAAATGTCCAATTGAAGTTTGCTCTTCCACGTGTTGTATCCCTAATATCATGATGATATAGGGAGAGTCAAGCTAGAGACTCGCACAAAAACAAGCGCTTCGTGGGTGGCAACCCATGCTTATCCTTTAGTTAGTAATATAGTAGTATTCATATTTATTTAATAAGTGTGATTGTGAGGGGCTCGTCTCTTCTTTTCTCATGTTTCGTGTTTTGTGTTTTGTGTCCAGGATTGCCCGAATTATGAAGACTCTTGTGCTCGTGGTTTTGTCCATCGTCCACTCGATCTTCAATCCTTTGCATGATTATATATGGGAATCCGATATCCTAGATCTTATTGATTAACGTTTATCTATTAGCATAATTAATAAACGGCTTTAGATTTGTGTAGAGACCCCTTAATATGTGGATTATGCCTTGAAATTAGTATGAGGGTGACAGTCTCACATTGAGGACAATGTGTAGTTCTAGTATGGGGGGATCTTTTGATTCGATCTTACTTGTTTTTTTTGTTTTTATTTTTTTTTTTTTTTTTTTTTTTTTTTCTTTTTTTTTTTTTTTTTTTTTTTTTTTTTTTTTTTTTTTTTTTTTTTTTTTTTTTTTTTACTTGCATTTGCCTTGTCTTCACGTAACCCCGTTTTTCCACCAAAAATATGTGATTTTATGCCAAAATTTAAATTTTTTCAAAAATAGAATAAGTGTTTTGACATGATGTTTTGTCTTTTTAAGAATAAATTTTGACTTGATCGAGCATGTTGCGCTCTAGCTTGCCCCTTAACTTATATAAATTTAAGCTTTTGCTAGTCTTTTATACAAGAAGCTTTAAAACGCGAATTCTAGCTTGAAAAAGCCAAGAGTTTGCAAGTTTTCATGATAGACTTTAAATATGCAAAGCTTGTTTTATTCGCGGATCTTTTTATTAAAGATTTTAAATTTGCGAAGAACGAAAAATGATAGAGTTTTATATAAGTTAGATGCTAAACATAGAGTAGTTGGATCTCTTTAAGGCTCATAGAGGTTAATTGTGGCTTTTTGCTCCCACCAGCTTAATAAACGTTATATAATTGTTAATAAATAAAGTTGCTTTAGGTTTTTGCGATTCTTAGTTTAAATCACTTCGTAGAGATTCCTTCTGGTGAAAGTAAGGTACACATCGAGGTTTTGTCAGTGTTGTGGGGAAATAGGCTACCGATTCCTGACGGCTCGCTACCGTTGTCTAGGTAGTTAAAAGACCACAGGACTTGAAATTTGGCTAATAATAATAAGTTATGTAATAAACCGAAGCCGAAATAAGACCACTACCTCTTGCCGGCTCACAACCGATGTGGTAGTCGTTTAAAGGGTGGAGGTAATAATAATAAAACTGTGGGCTGATAAAAGTTTACTGCATCTTGCCGGCTCACAACCGATGTTGCAGTCTTCTAAATAAGGCACATAGTAATAATCCGAGACTGATAAAAGTTTGATGCATCTTGCCGGCTCACAACCGATGTTGCAGCCTTTAAAAAGGTCGAGGATCACCGAGGTCGAAATAAGACTCCTGGACCATGGTCGGCTCGCATACCGATGTGGCAGTTGTTTAAAGGACCGAGGTTTAATAATGTTGCAATAATAATAATAATAAAGCCAAATTTTGACTCTGGGGTTATCTAAAAAGGATAACCCCTAAATCGTGCGAAATTAGAACCTTAATGTGGACCTTATTCTCACCATATCGTCTCTTTAGGAAAGGATTTCAAACTAATTGTGGTCTAAACCGGGTTTACTTTATATGAATAAGACATTAATTTATTTGTCACAAATAATAATAATAAAATCTTTAGAGGATCTAGGAATAAGGGAGCGGAAAGTAGCTATGCATCCACAATTAGCATTTATGAGTAGTGTTAGCATTTTAACTTGTATTTAACAATGATTTCGTTTTTAAGCTTGGTTTGGGGCGGGTGAAAAATCAAGGACGATGAATTTATCCTTTTAGTGTCTCTTGTTCCTTAAAGTTATGATATGTATGAATAATAATAATAAATGCATAAAAATGGTAAAACGGGGTGCTTTTCAAAACTAGTGATTTCTTAATCCCCTTAGATGAACACTTAGCTACTTTTTGAGGTAATTAGTCTAAGGGGGTTGAAATTTTTGGTTTTCTAAGTGTGTTTATGACATTGCGTGAGGACACGGCAATAGTTTAGTATGGGGGATTTTGGTATGTGCTTAAATACACATACCTTTTACCTAATAAAACGAGCTAAAAAGACCAATAATGACCAATAATACATGAACATTACATTGTATTCGTTTGTATTGTGAATTGTGTCTTGCAGGTAACAGATACAACATAAATGGACAAAAATAGAGCAAAACGGACAAAACCAAGCACGAGAATGGAAAGAGTGCAAGAAATCGAAGCCGAAGGCGTTTACATTCTTAATGGGCCAACCCGTACCCATTTTAATGGGCCGGGTCAGCCCATTGACTTTGTATCTATACAAAATATAAGCCTAAACCTAAGCCTCTTATAAATAATCAAGTCCATGAATCATAAATCCAATCCATAACCCTAAAAGCCCATAACCAAGCCCAATCCCTGGTCAAGTCAACAGATATATCAAAAGGGGGTCAACACTTACTGTGCTTCTCTTTCCCTCCCTCGTTTTTACACAGAGAAATAACACACACAGGGTTAATACAATTCACCCTAAAATCACCCACGCATCCCTTTTGTTTCTAGAAGCCTGACAAAAGTTCTGACACCAACAAATGACACGCTAGCAATCCTAAGCCCATTCATTGGTTGAAGAGACGTGGTGAAGTAATCAAGGCTCAGATGGATTTGAATTGGATCAAGGGATTGGATTGATGGAAAAGAGGAGCGTCTCAAGGTCTAGAAGACTCTTCTCACAACTATAAATAGCACATGAATTACATAGTACAAAATATCTAAGATAGGATTAGGAGTAGGAGTTGCTTAGTAGAATAGCTTATTTTAGCTTATGTCTTTTATGTAATTTCTGCTTTTTTTATCGTGTAATGAACTTTTAATTAATAAAATTTCATTTTTCTTTTTAAATGAGTTTTAATTATGTCTTTACTCTTAAGCATTTTGGTTGAGTTTAAGTTTACATATGATTTATAAGCTT